>BJCM01210259.1:0-22595 GCA_018326385.1 Flaveria bidentis | reverse complement strand
TTATTTAAGTTTACCGTAACCGACTAGCATCGATGGAACCCGAGTTAGTTGAAACGATTTTTTAAGTATGCAATTCAAATATATGTATATATGTATGTAAATACTTAATGAAATAAGAATCAAATGTTTACCGAGTAATTATGTGACAGAAGAAAATATTGAACCACATAACGCTAATTCCCTCCGATAAGATTAAACGTTATGATTACTATCAATTACTGAAAGTATCAAACGTTTCCTTCGAAACGAACGAATAAATTTAGAATACGAGCGCATTCGTTTGATATCCGGTGTGTTTATATATCAACGAAAGGAATTTTAAGTTGCGTCAAAATAATTCGAAATCAAGCCTATACGCCTCGTATAGGCTTTTCAGACGACAAAACTGGTAAAGTCAAATCAGTCATTTAACGGGCCTATACGTTGCGTATAGGGTTGGGTCGTATGGGAGTGGACGTATCTCCACCAACACCTATACGGCGCGTATAGACCCATACGCGTCGTATACGTGTCGGAGGAGATACGTCCCACACCCATACGACCCACGCCTATACGCAGCGTATAGGCCCGCTAAATGACTAATTTGACTTTTGTCGTCTGAAAAGACTATGCGCGGCGTATGGCCCTATACGAGACGTATAGTCTCCATCTGATTTGACGTGGATTGTTTGGCATTTATCGGAAGAACATATACGCCGCGTATGGACCCATACACAACGTATAGATGGGTGTTAATGTACTTTTTCTTCGGAATTTAATGATGCTGTGCAAAATAGTTATCGGAGATATAGGTAAGTCCATAGGTGTAGCATGGTCCAATGGTCCATTCCTAAATTAAACGTCATCTAAAGTGAACTGAAAACTTTTTTATATATTTTTTTTCTAAATTTAATTTGTTACAAATTAAATCATACTTATTTCTTTGAGTAAATTACATATATGAGTGAGGTTCATTTTAGAATATTAATTATTGTAAAAACGACAACAAATATATATAAATCTTTAGATTTTTATTAATGTTTTATTTTTAAACTTTTAAGTATGCACATTAATAAGGGTCAGGTTATTCTAAAAAAGAGGGGAAAAAATATAAAAAGAGAGAATGATTATTATTAGATCCAAAGATTAAAAAAATCAATGGTATATTCAAATGATGAACCAAATGTATTTTAGTCATAGCCATATTTTTAAGTTCCAATTTTTTTTAAAACACTTATAACTTTTATATACAATATTAATTATTTCTAAAACAAGTTCCACCATAAAAACAAACAATTTTTATTTTATTTTGAAACTTGTATAATTTTGATATATAAAAAACAAAGTTTTATTTCACATTATTTCAACCCATTGTGTAATATCCGTAAGATCATTGTATAAATTCATTAAATCATCGTGTTTAATGCTAATCATTGTGTGTTTCTATCGTGTCTTTTTAAAATAATAATTTTAAATACACAATGCTGAAAATATATATATATTTTAACATATTCCATTTCACAAAGTAATTTAAAACGGAATCGTGTGATCCTCGTTAAACAACTTAGGGGATGTTTGATCTATACCAGCCGCCACGCACGAGCCCGGTCCCACCCGACCGCAGTGGAAAGGTTTCCGATCAGCGAGCACCCTGCGCACTGGATCGTAGGCAGTATTGGACTCGTCAAATGATATAGTTCATAGGCGGGATCGCACAGCGGATCCACGGAGCGGTAAATAGTCCGTACTTGCCTTGATGGAATTTGGCTTAGGAATGGGTGTGCGCGTCCAGGTGTACCTGAACCTACAGGGAAAGGAAATCCACCCATCACGTCAAATGAGTTTAGTTATGAAAAGGTAGTTTACTTCCTTAGTGCGAAACCCTGCCTGCCCCATGATAGATACAATGGGATTTCACACCTGGCGAATCTTTCACTCTACCTCCTCTTATTAAGACTATAGAATGTTCAGCCTCTTAATCAGCCTCTTAATGATTCAGATGTCTGAATGGTTCAACACTTAATGGTTCAGACTGTTTGTTTCACGAGCACATATCTGAATGGTTAAGAGATTTACATCTGAATGGTTAAGCATCATACTGATGCTGAATGGTTAACAGGTCTAATGCTGAATGGTTAAAACATATTATCTAAATTGGTCAGACATTTGTCTTTGAATAGTTAAATTATATACTAACTCTTAATGGTTCAGACCTCTTAATGATTCAGCACTTAATGATTCAGACATCTTATTGATTCAGTACTTAATCATTCAGAAATTGCCAAACAGCCCCTTTATTATATCTATGCTGATTATCGAGTCTAGTACTAGTAATTATGTCTAATGTTAATCATTTGTTATGCATTGTATTTTTCTAAAATGATAATTTTTGAATAATATAATGTTGAAAATATAAAACTTTTATGTTTCTTGTTCATTGTGTAATTCTCATCTAGTAAATTTTGTAATTCTCATCAATTTAGAAGATTACATAATAACCTAACGAAATTACACAATAAGCTAGCAAACATGAAAAAACTTTGTTTTAATTTATAGGAACATGATACGCGTTTAAATATAAATAATGCTTGTTTTTATATAGTAATTCAAAAAATAATGTCATACGTAAAAGTTACATAGGTTTAAAAAAGGAGAAACTTAAGAATGAGGAACATTATAAATTTTGTCCTCAATTTAATCTTAACTAAAATGACACGTTTTAATATCTTAATACTTGTTACACTTGATAACTTTTAAAAACTTATTAAACCATTAATATAATTTTCTTCATACAATTTTTAACTTTCAAACATTACCTTCATATGTGTAGGTAATAGAATCTACACATAACTTGTACATGTGTAAATTCAATATATAAACAAAATCTGTTTCTTTTTTCTTTTTAATTTCAAGATACATTAATAAGTATTGAACTTCAATCATTTATATACTTTAAAAAAATTAATTTAAATAATGAATAATTCTCGTTATTATCGTGAAAAAAATGTGTTTTGCATAGGATCCTCCTTAATTACATATGTCGTCTTCATTGATCAACTACTTTATTATTTATATCCATACCAGATTATAAACTCATGTATTATAAGAATTGAATAAATATAAAAATTAAATAGTTAGTAATAAAAATTTAAAGGTTGTAAAATGATATTTTAACTTTTAACTAATTAATAAAAATAATAATGAAAAAAAGTAGCGAGAAAAACGAATCTACGGGAACTAGAATAGTGACATGTGGCGGCAAGAGTAGATAAACAACAAAAAAATCTCAAGGAGATTTAATTGTGACACGTGACGACATGAGTTACTTATTTATTACATATAACATATTCGATTGATTTAACTTAACAATTCTTCCATCGGGCATTGAAAAATAACAAATTCATAATTTCTATAAACAAAGTAAAATACACGCCAATTGTACAACTATCACATCTAAAGTCCCATGACAATCTCTATCGACTCTCTCTGTCTTTATCTTAAGTCCATGCGACCACCATTTTGTTTTACCTGATATTGTCGATCTCCCTTTGCTACCAACCTCGTGTGGGCATTTCCTCTCCCTCCACATAACACATATGTAGTAACATATATAAACAAGGGAGTCATAACTCGTTAAAGATGTTCATAGATAGATTAATAAAAAAGTAAGATGCACAAACAAGGGTTTTGTCACTAAGTCCCTATTTGAAACCTGGGACAGTGAAGGACTCGGTTAACAGCAAGGGAAAGCTGAATCCGGTCAGAAGCAAAGGACTCGGTCAAAAGGTGATAAATGGAAATCAAACAACCTGAACACTTACATAGTCAACAGTCTGCTCTGATTGGACTGGGTAAACGAATATCAAACAACTCCTATGTTCAGGTGTTCACTGATAGGTAACCAAATCTAGTAATAATTAATAGTTTATTATTTTCTAAAGCGAAAGTACACAAATTAGTTAAGTGGTTTTTTTATCAATTCAAGTAGTTTCACTTGATAACTAGTTTATAGTTACATTATTCAGATAATAAAGTTAATAAGCAGTCACTTTCTATTTGGTATATTCGCTTTCAAAATTTATAATCTTTAACATATGTGAATGAGATAGTCGATAAGATTCATCAATTTCTAATAAGATTGATAATCCATTTCTATCAATCACAACTATTTTTAACAACGATTTACATTTTTCAAAAGAACAATAGCAACAAGAAGCTACATTGCACAACAACCAAGTACAAGCAAATTACAAATTAAAGTTACACCAAATTTTCATGTCTACATCTATCAATTAAGTTGGATATATTTTTGAGCCATATATTCCTTGGAGATAAAGCATACCGAGTAGGAAGGTGTTGATTTTTATAGGAACCGACTTGCACCATTCATAAATGGGGAGGTTATAGTTATAATTTATTACCTATAATAAATTAAGGTTTTTTAAGACACGTGTCATCATTTTAGTATATAAAATGATATGCGTCATCATTTTAGCATATAAAAAAATTATTTTTTGTTTCTCTCTCATAATAAATACAAAAATTATAAAAACAATTAATTTGACTTTCCTTTTTATATAAAATATGCTAAAACAAATATATTTATACTTGTGATTCTTGTCTCTCTCATATTAAATGATAATTATTGTAAATAAGTAAAACTAAGCTATTAAACATCTAAAATATAAATGTAGTTATTTTAATTATTTATTAATACATATTAAATATAGAGTAATAATTTCTAATTCATCATGTGTTATAACTTTTAAATATTCATTATATTTTTTGTTTCACAAATGGATAATAACATCGAGAAAATAAAATATTAATAAACTAATTATTTTAATATGTTTTATTTATTTCATCCATGTAATACATAGGTTCTAACTTATTTTTAAATATAAATATGATCCGAACATACAAGTTTTAATGATTTGACCGAGAACACCCCGCTTGAATCCCCCACCATTTCTACTTATCTTCCCCACCAAGAGTCAAGAGTCAAGAGTTAAGAGTCAATACCATATTAAGAAGAAGTGCTAATTTCTTCATTTAATTTGCTGCACTTGTAAAATTGCCTACAAGGAGATCATCAATCACACATCTCTTCTTTTTTTCAACGGAGAATTTTTCACCATCCAAACATCAATCTAAAACATGATGTTGGAGCCATTTCCCACCACCCATTTCATCAACTGCTTCACAAGAATATCTTTTTTATATAAACCTTCACTTAAATTTATAATGCTACTCCACACATCGCTTATGGATTTTTCTATTTGGAATATGCAATGGAGAAGGAATTACCATGAATTTTCGAATTTATCGGTATTTGGTAAATTATTGTGTTTTATTCATATTTTAAAGCATTTAAATGTTAGACTTTGAAAATTTTAAGTGTCATTATATTCTATCTAATTTTCCTTTTTAATTTTTCGTAAGTATATTGACGCGAATCTAAAATAATAATAATAATAATAATAATAATAATAATAATAATAATAATAATAATAATAATAATAATAAATAAATAAATAAATAAATAAATAAATAAATAAATAAATAATAGTACAATTACCAAATTGTACATTACATTACATATTAAAGAAAGGTTGTTAACTTGTCGCTGTCTAGTATACTTTTACACAAAAAGAGAAAAAACGACACATGCCCAAATCCACATCATACGGTCCTTTTTTTGTCGTGACAAATGGAAATTATAATATTAATAGAAGAGAGCGACTTTTATTTATGTAATAATGTATTTAAATTTGTAGAGATTATTCATAAGCATTCAGATGTCATGATTATAGATAGTAAAAAGGACACACATCGGTGTAAATACTATAATATACTAGATGAAAGAGACGGTAGAAAATAGATTGGTAAAGATAACAGCATTAAATCGTAGTAAAAACACTGAGTTATTCAAATTAAAACAATCTAAAGCAACATGTTTTTTTAAAGGTCTACTAAATATAAATTAAAACTATTATTGCCGAGTCAAAGTTAACTAAAAGTTGCACGCGTTTGGGGTACATAATAATAAACAAAAAAGGTAGAATTATAGTAAAAAATTGTATTTAATCTAAAAAGTCTAATAAGAATGGTGTTCTTGTCACGTATCATTTTATTGTTTAAAAAATAAGGACATTTTGATCATTGTGTTAAATATATCAACTTATTGTATTTTACTGTGTCAAAAATCAATTTATTGTATCATATATTATATATAATGTAATATGTATTTATCATTGTGTTTTACATTTTAGATTATTTTCTATTATTTTTGTTATTATTTTATAGATTATATAAATTTGTTATCTATCATTATATTTACGATTAAAAGTACACAATGATATACTTTCACCAATATATTTTTTAAAACTCATAGTGTTAAAAATAACACAATGACGAATCAGAAAGCACAACGAGAATTATATTATTTTTGTCTTTAATTTTTATATATTATATAAACTTGTCGTTATCTATCATTGTGTTTTATAATTAGAAGTTCAAAGTAATCTTATTTCACCAATACATTATTCAGAACCCATGGTGTTCAAGATAACATAATGACGATAAAAAAATACAATGAGACATTATGTTATTTTGTTATTGTGTTTGATGTATTAGATGTTTTACATAATAAAGATACACAACAATGTTATTCTTATCATTAACTTTTTTAAATTAATCATTTAAAAAGAACACAATAGTATTAATGTAAACACAATAACCAACAAAAAAAACAATGAATTTCATTAAAGATACAATCACAAGATATGAGATTAAAACTTAAGAAAATTCATTATCTTTTTATATAGCAATATTATACTCGTTTTAAATACAAAAAAAGCTTGTTTTATGATGTAATTCTTATAAAAAATATAATATTATACATAAAAATTATGAACATTTAAAAAAATAAGAGGAACTTGTAAAAAGTCAAAAAGAATAAATAAATATTACTTAAAAAATTCTTCTAACAAATTTTTTCCTTTAATTTTATCTCAACCTTTGATTAAATATGTTGATGGTTAAGATTACCCTTTTATACTTTTAATGTTTAAAAGACTTTTTATTTAAATCTTTTCCAATAAAAACCGTAATAAATCTCACACATAGCCACCTATTAATGATGCTAAAATGATATAAGTTTTCCTTTAAAGTAGTTTCATCTTTACATAATCAATTTAAATTTTAAGGAGTATGCTAAAAAAAATTATACCCTAATACCCATTCTAATAATTATATACAATTTTGTAGTCCGCTATTGATAATCTCAATTAGCTTTAGATCCTTTGATCGATATATTTCTCAACTTCTCTTATATCAACCATTATTATTTGTTTTGTTCGCAAAAAGCTAACAAAACTGTTTTTGGTTGTTTGGAAGACTTTCCAGCCCCATCCTAGATTTCTTCCATTACTAGAAAAGTAAGTCTAACATACAGGTTGTTTAAAATCTAATGCTATTTCATATGATGTCGTTTTAGGCATAATGCAACTTTTTCTAAGTTTAATGTAACATTTTACTAGGGTTACATTAGTTTCATATTACTGTGAAAGCATTGGTAAAACATGAGTTAATATATATTTTTTATGAAATCAATATCTCTTTTGTTGTTCATACTCAATATCTCATCTGTTCACACTTGATGTTGAATTTACCAAAAATGTTACAATATCCATGAATAAGCAAGAGGTTGGAGCACGTATCATACACAAAACAACCAAAAGAAAATAAATGCTAATGGAAGATGAAATACACGTGATGGTAAAAAGAACTAGAACCATATACCAATTTAGTTTACTTCCTAATAATATGACATGCTGCCTTTACATAGATATTTTAATCTCATTTCTAAACAAAGGTTACTAGAGGTGAAACAAAAATGTTCATGAACCGGGAACCCCTTCAACATGAACCGGTTTCGGTCCTAGCCGAACCACAGGTTAGAACCGGTTTCTAATCTGTCATGTTTGAAGCGGTTTAACCTGAAACAAACAAGTAATAAAACTATAACTGAACCAAACCGAACCTAAACGATCACTTTTCTTTTCAAAAACCGGTTCCTAAAGCCTAGTACACACCGGCCTCAAAATAATCTGGACCCAAGTTTTAAAAGCCTATTACTAATGTCAGAAAATGTAGCTGTCAGACTATTCAACATTTGAAGGCTCTGGGGCCCAATTAGGCTCAACCTGGCTGGACCAGGACCATTATGGATTTTTCAGTTTTTTTTTCTTTTTATTATTATTTATTTAAAGCTAATTTAATCATATGTTTGCTTTTGCAATTTCAAATTTGCTATTCAGACCTAACATAATGTAATAAAACTTTATCTAACATCGCTTCAAGTTAATTATAGTAGAATGATTTAGAATGTTATAATATTGAGAAATTTAATGAATATATAATTCAATTAGAAATCATAAAAGATGAAGATAAAAGATGAAGAGTAGAGATAAATACGTAAGGTTTAAAGAAATTAACCGCTTTGAAGAGATTAAGCCAATCGCATCTCAATCTAGTGGCACTCAATGTCTATCTCATTTAAATTGTGTGTGGGTAAATCGACACGTCTCACAATATCGATAAAAGATAGACTTTAAGAATATATTATAGGATGTGTGTAATCTTAGTATAAAACATCTTGTTTATAAAATGTGGTGCTTTTTTACTCTTATAAACAGGCCTTTGGGATTTTCTGGGACCATCTTGTAAGCTAGAGTGCTAGACTGGTCCTAAAATCAATTTGGAGTTAGCTAACTGTCACATCCTTATAAACGTATCATATGCCTATGGATCATTTCTCTTTCTAGTTAGTTTATGATTTTTAAATACAATAAGAAATTATTTTTGCATTATCATATTATTAAAACTAGTTTTTAAGATCATAAAAACTTTTACATTTAGCTATTTTACCCATTTTTAAATGCTCCATTTAGCTCATTTATGAATAAGGTCAGACGACTAGAAACATTAAATTCTCTTCTAGAAAAAAACTCAAGCCTGCTTATAAAAACTCGAGACAATAACTTTTGTGATTATATTTCATATACTAATTACTTATAAAAACTATTTACAAAATCAGATGATAAATGTTGCAGGTCGATCCAACCCGTTTGATCCAAACCACAATTACTCCCCGTGACCTGTAATCCAACCCGCTTGATCCATCTATTTTGTCACCTCTAATATAACGTAAGGTTAACAATAATGACCTTCGTCAAGTGTATTCAACAAACCTCCGGGTTTTTACTACACTAGGGCTTAGCGTGCACCACTTCATTACGGGTCATTAGCATCCTGCATAAAAACTCATGATCAGGAAAAAGAAAATTAAAGATATCATGCGATTACAAAAAAACCATATCATTACATTATAATCTTTCCTTTCAAATATAACGATTTAAGAGATCTTATGTATTAAAAATTTGATTTTTTAGCAGTTTAGCAGATCATTTTTACTTTACTTGTTATAACCCATTAGATATAAAACAAAAACAACATTAACTAATTTATACGAAAACGGGTCAAAATTTCCTAGAGCATACCGTTAACGGGGGCATACTCTCTTCACCAAGATCTCTCAATCTCGCAAGCTCGGGCAAAACCACCTTCCCCAAATCGGGCCTATCTTTCCGCCTAAGCTCAGCGCATTGCAACGCTAATTTAGCAAACCCCAGTGCTTCATCTTGAGGCCAATCGGGCACACACGGGTCCAACATAGCACCAAATGTTCCCCTTTCAATAGCATTCTCAACATGATGACTCAAACCCATCGCGGGTCGGGCTGTAATCATCTGCAGCAACATGATCCCTAACGAATACACATCCGACTTCACCCCAAGCATCCCGGTTTGTTGATACTCAGGATCAATATAACAAAAGGTTCCAGCCGTTGATGTCATCCGATACTGAGTGATGTCCTCAGCTACCGAAGGGGGGAGTAATCGAGCTAGGCCCACATCACTTATCTTGCCTACAAAGTTTTGGTCTAGTAGAATGTTACCAGGCTTCAGGTCGCGATGCACTATGGGCTCGGGCTTGGTTTGATGGAGAAATAAGATGCCTGTAGCTATCTCTGATGCTATTTTGAACCTAATTTGCCATGATAATGGCGGCGTGTTTCCTCTTCGTAGTAGCCGGTCTTCTAAGCTTCCATTAGCCATGTATTCATAGACCAGACATCCGTACTCTGGACACGCTCCTAGGAGCAGTACCATGTTTGGATGCCGCATGCAACTTAATACTTCCACCTGTCATAAACCAATGAGATCAGGTAAAACACAGCTTATTAACTTAATACCATGTATGGATGCCGCATACAACGTAATACCATCAAGGGATGGTAAAAAAAAAAAAAAAAAACCTGAGACCACTGTCAGAGGACTCGAGCGTTAACACTATGTCATCCCTTGAAAGCTTATCAACTTACAATGTTTTCTAACAAAAGATGTTAAAATGAATAGTTTCTTCTGGAACATTTACCTCTTGTTGAAACTGTGATCTTCCTTGTGCGGCGTCTGGTCGTAAGACCTTAATCGCGACAAGGTTGTTACTGAGGCGGCCTTTGAAAACCGGGCCATAACCGCCTTCACCTATCTTTCTAGACTGTGCAAAATACTCGGTGGCTTCTTCGATCTCTTCGATGGTGTATCTTTTATAGTTAAACTTGTGGTCTTGATTATCATCAGTGGTAAGTGCTTTCATTTCAGCATGTACTCTTTTATGTGATTCAAGTTCTGCTATTCTTCTAGCAGCTTCTGCTTTCTCTGTGGTTGCCCTGCTTTTGGTTTTTTCTGGCTCTGCAAGTTTCCTCATCTCTTCATCCATTCTTTGTTTTTCTTCTGCACGCCACCGTTGCAATTCTCCAGCCTATTGCAATAATTATATACATTTTATTCATAAATAATTTCTTCTCATAAATTATAATAAAAAAGCCCATAAACTTCAAAAAAGTTTAAGAAAAAAACTTAAACTAGTTTGGGTTGAAATATGATATAGAGACGAAACCACCTTTTCTTTTGCAGTAAGTGATTCTTTGCAGGCTGTACTGTATAATTCCATTGTCCTCATAAGATCCATCTTGAGCCTTTTCATTTCACCATCTTCGTCCTACAAATGGATTATAAACTTATTAAAGTATGTTTGGTTAAGTGACGGGTCAAAACTAGTTAGAACAAAAAAATAATAACGCGGGTTGGGTTCATATTTTGGTCATTCTTGGACCATTTTCAGAAATGATCAACATAACACATAAAATTACAATAACACTCAGTGGAACAAAAATAGTATGCTGTCATATTTGAGATAAAGGTGAAATTTAAATTATGGCATTTTTAGATTATAAACAACAAAAAAGTTTTGTCAAAAATTTACTAATCCATTAGGTAAGATGACTTGGTGAAATGGGATTGTTTACCAGTGATGACCCTTTGCTCTCCATTGAGGAAGATGACACTTCTTCTGATCCACGGGCCGCCCCGAAAAAATGATCTGAACTGGTTGAGATACGTGAGGACGTAGTTGCGGTTGGGCTCAAGTCCATGTCGTTATCCAAAGAAGTGGGCATCTGATCAGTGCTGGGCCTTCCGGCACTTATAAATGATATATCAGTTTCAGATTCCCCAAGGTCTCCAAGCATCAACAGCTTTGCATTTGCTGCTCTTCCGGGTCGGGTGAATGGTGATCTGGTGTTTAATAAAAGTTTAAGTAAAACCTCATCAGTTCCATAATGTAGTTAAATTTCATCAACTGTTAGAAACTTACTTAAATGAATCAAGTTCTTCAAGAACCGGACGAGGCTTTTCTGGTGTCTTTTCAGGTGCAGCTAACAGAGTATCTGTAACATGTTAAAGCCAGAATACTAAGTAAAACTGCATCCAAAAATACTTAAAACCAATCGGGTCAAACGGGTCAAAAGTCATCAAACTGCATTTTTAATACACAAAACCTCGGGCCATGTATATCCTCCTAAACATTAGCCTAACGTCCTTCTGATGGGCCCTTGGTATGAATCTATCCACTTCAAAGAAGGGCCCACCAAATGTCTAATAAGACAGTTTCAGGCTAAAGTTTAAAAAGGTAGATAATTTTCTGAAACTACTATTTATTTGTATGATTATATTATCATACTCGTTCTAAACCTGACCGGAACCCGAACGACTCATTTTTTCACCACTAGAAAAATGATTCAAAAATCACATTGAACTTGAGACTAATGACATAACAAACCTTTGGGATGAAAATTGTTGTTTGGAGGTGCAACTGATGAGAAGGTATTGGCAATAGGTGTTGTGTTAGATTGCTCTTGGATTTGCTCAAGCAATGGAGAGACAAATGGTGCTGGTTTTAGAGATTTCTTTGCACTAGAAATCTTTCCTTTGGATATGACATAAATAGTGCAGAAATCAGGGGCCGCCTTCATTACGTTTGTAGGAACATCAGACGACTTAAATCTTTCGTCAAGAAACAGTTGGCGCGAAAAAGAAAACTGTTATTCAAACATTCATTTTTTGGAATGATACTTTATCAAACAATCCTTTTGAAGAATATAATCACCTGATGAAACCATGTCGCGATGCTGCACCTAACACCAGGAACTCTATTGCAGCTTGAGAGGCATATTCTGTCAATGCTTTTGCTATGTTGGTATCTTCAAGTATAACCTCAATGCAGTGTACCTGTGACCAGATAAACATAATGTTCTTTCATCTAACAACCAAAAAAGATAATGTTTCTCCTAAGAAAAACAAAACATGCGGAACCAGAGGGTCAAAGGGGTCTGCTGATCCCTTTGACTTAAGGTTTTTGGTTCCGCTACTGCAAAAACTTTTATAATAAGAAAATGGAAAGGTACATACGTGTTTACGCGTACAGAAGCAACGAAAAGGGAGGAACAAATCTCTTATTTGTTTGTCACTTAGCTTATTTCCATCTGCTCCTGCTTCAACCACACCATTTGATCAATTTTCAAAGAAATTTCATCAATTATTGGAAATCATCTACATTGTTATTGTTATTATTATTATTGGAAAGATTTACACCTGTGGTGGAAATTTTGTTATTAACATGTATGAGAACAATGGTTTGGTCGCGGGCAAGAAGTTGTTCAAGAGCCCATTTGAGAGCGTGTTGGCTGTATTTATCCTTGTCAATAGCTACCGCCACGATGGAGGTTCCCTTTCGTTGAAGCCCGCCGCTAATGGTGTGGCCCCCGCCACCATAAAAGCTGCTAGAACTCTTAGAAAGCCACATTCTGTATTTTCTTCTTGTTTTCTTGTTCTACATGCAGGATCTCACATATAACCATTTCCATTGTCTTGCCTTTCTTTCTCTCCATTGAAATCCATGCCTTGTTTTTTTTTTTTTGTTTTTTTTTTCGGTTAAATCGTAATGGTTTTTGTTTTTCTTTTGTTTTGACAATGGATTCTTTGACTTCAAAAGAATTGGTGGATAATGTTTTGAGGTAACTTAAAATAAGGGTTTGATAGTACCAAGTCAAAACATGTTTTTATCCATTATTCGTGGTGAAGGTGAATCATACCCTGAAAACTCTCCTAATGTCTATAAATGGACTAAGTTGACCTACTAGTTGACTTGTTGTACTAAAAAATTTAAAGCTAACAAACATGTTTTTTTATCCATATTTAGATGTGAGTTTTGAATGTATGAACCTTATAAGAGAAGAGCGGGTGTAGACATAGATTTCACCTTATAACCAAATTATTAAAAAAATGTTGAAAATTTTAAAGTAATGCGTCATGGGATAAGTTTATAATGCGTATTATAATTTGCTTAAGATGTTTTACCATTCTTATTTAATTTCCATTTAACCATTCATAAATCTGTTTAATTAACATATACACCAAAAGATTTAAACTCACAACTTTAAATAGAGAGAGTACGTACTAATCACTCAACTATTATCGGGCAAATGTCTATTAATATAATATGTTTAGTTGCACAAATCAAAATTGTATACAAAATGGTATAAATTATATAAAGTATCGTATCCTACTTTATAAAATAATTTAATAGAAGTGCATGTGTTTACATCGCTCTTCTGTAGACTTCATATCCTTAGACTTTCATGTTAAACTTGACAGTCTTTGGATACGGTAACCTATAAAAATAATATAATAAAACCTAACTGTTTGTCATATTTAAAAGAATGTGTAAAAACTTTTTTAAAGAAACCAAGAATTTCTAGCATTCACATGGTCAAGATTTATATTGTATTTTTCACTTATTAGTTGCATATTAGATGTACCAAACATTCTAATGGATTTAACACTTGCCTAATCAAAGATGAAAAAATTAGAATTAGGTTAAACACCTACAGGAATAATACTACCTTCAATGCTAACTGTAACACTTTGATAATCAAATAAATATTCAAAGGCATCTTATCTTATATTAAATTGATCAATATATGATCAATTTCTATAAAATCGTAGGGTCATTTTGATCCTATAAATGATCAACATATTAAAGATTTCAAATGTATGTATTTAAATTGACACATATATATAATACAATATATAGAATAATGTGCATACATGGCTCGAGATATTACAATACATACTTATGTGCAGTCTTGTACCTAACAACATGCATGGCTAGAGGAACTATAGTACATACTTCCTTGCACATAAATTATTGAAACACAATGTAATTTTAAAATAGACTATAATTTTCGCATGGTTCAAGTGATCATATAATTTTTGTATAAACAAAACACATAATTATCTGCATCACTAAATCATACATTAATATAAAATTCTGGATTATGATATGATCTACTATGTCAAAATAAAACAGTAATGCATTTTAGAATTTATATTTTTAACAAAAAATATGATAAATCAAAGAAAATTGACATCTCTTTATATCTTCCTACATATCCATACAAAAATGAAGATTAACGTACATAAGTTAAGATGATTATCATTAAACATATCTAACGTTGTGTATATGTAAATTGTATCCATTACAACAAAATTTTCTAGAAATATGGTCAATGTGCAAAAATATTTAACTGGGGTTGCAGTTAATTTGTGATATGCAACTGGTTTTCAGCATCATCCATTTGAAAAGTAACGTATGATGCTTCAGTTAAGATACAACATCTTGCAATTTCATTATTATAAAAGGATACATACGTCTGATGCGGCATACCGAAACAAACACTTCTATTCCTCATTCCTTAACTTTTTTGATTGCATCATCAGCATTTCTCTAGCAGACGATAACTTCATCTTAAACACCAAGTTCATCTATTCAATTCATATAAATAAGGAAATGCAGAAACAAATCATGATACATTTGAGTTTTAATTCTAAATCGATTTCATTTTAAAACCATCAATTTCCATCATTGGGATTGTTCATATGAAGAACACATTTTATTTGATAGAGAGGAAAAATGGTTGCAGGGATTAAATTTTGTTATTCAAATGCTTAAGGTGGCGTGATCAGAATACGTCACCGCCGCCTTAGTAGTTACCGGAAACCGTCACCGTTAGTCGCCGTTAATTTGGAATGTGGCGTTATCAGAAAACATCTAATTACATATATCGCGTAAGAACCCTAATTCATCAAATGAATTGAATCGAATAAAGTAAAATTCAATCATTACAATTTAAATATTAGAGTAGAAATCAAGCCCAATGTTACAAAATATGAGTAAATGACATGTGAAAGAAGAAATTTGAGTAAAATCCAATACACCAATGATGAAAAATATGACAGAAGTATACATGAATCTAAAATGTAAAAAAATAAGTTGCAAAGTACCAAATACATATCGATTACATGATGTTAAAGCCTATGACAAAGTGATTGCAAAGTTGAGAAGAAAAAGAAGAAGCATAGAATTTTGGAAGGATTAATCGGAAGCGAAAGTGACGGTTGAGAGGGTTGAAGAGAATAAGTGGGTAAAACGGGAAAAATGGAGTAATGAAAAATAAATAATATAATAATTATAATAATATATGCAGAACGGAAGAAACGGATGGATCGGTGGAACCGTTAGCCGCCGTCAGTTTGCATTTGGCTGCTGCCGTCAGTTTGCATTTTGTAATATATATAATTTTCGTATTTTATTATTCTGTCTATGTTTGAGATTGATTGTTTTTCGTTATTTTTAATTTTAAAAGTTAACAAGTTAAAAAAATATTTTGTTATTTCTAAAATAATTTTTAACTGATTTTTTATAAATGAAAAATAAATTTTTAAAATAATTTTTAGCTTAATTTTTTATTATACTCATCTGCTACGTTCTATCCTTCATTTTTATAAGTATATTTTTAATCATTTTACAACTTTTTATTTTATAAGATAATCCTAACATTTTTTAAAACTATTTTTGAAAATTTATAATTTAGTAAGTACTTTTTGTCAAAAGTCATTTACATATTAGTCTTTCAAATAAATCGAGCTATTTTCCACCGTATTTGCAAACTTTATTATATGTGTTGTAGTAGTAACATTAACGTGTTTAACCATTTAAAAAATATATATGAATAAGCAATGATAATTTTAAATGCTAATTGAGTGAGACTTTGAAGTATATATAAAAAAAATCTGATGAGAAACTTTACGTATAAGTTGAAGTGGCTTCTCATGTTCTCAACTAATTACTTTTGTACATTTAGGTGTTAGTTTTTTTTCCAGCAAAATGTTTGCAATGTGCGAACCACATTTGCAGACATCTGCAGGAAAAGATGTGGACTAAACCTTTACAGTTTACAACAAGAAAAATGTCTGTTTTTTAACGTCTGCAGACTGCTATAGTCAACTGGTGGGGGTATACCGTAGTGTTGGACGATGGTCGTGATGGTAAATGGTGGATAGGGGTGGACGGTGGGTGGAGGCGAACAGTGGTGGAGGCGGATGGTGGTGGTGGAGGATGACGGTGGTGGTGGGCATAAGTGGTGGTGGGTGATTGTGTTTAATCATCTGCAGACTTTAGAAGTGGTCGTGCCAAGTCTGCACCATGTAAACCTCGCGCATACCTTTTTTAATGAAAAGTCATCCAAAAAACAAACATTCTGCAAATATCAACGTTTGCGCATGGTCTGTGCGACAAATGCATAAAAGGTAAGGTAGAGCTTTTCTTTAAAAACAAACGCCCCCTTAGTCTCTTTTCATCTTTTACACTATGTGAGTTTGAAATTAAGCACATGTTCTCATAAATTTTGGTTTTGTTAATAGGATGACAATATCAGTCTTCATGCCGGAGAAGGGCACCCAAGAATTGTTCAAACATTACAACTTCTGGTGAGGATTATGAACATGATGATAAAAGTTTTATCAAAGTTTTGTATAATCGATATGGTCACTATGAATATCGGAAGAGATATGAGCTGAGTTGACCGATAAACCAAAGAAACGCTTGGCATGCTTAACATTTTTTTGTAGACTGTTGATGATAATTGCACAGTCTTCTTTTCATTTTTGTGTAAATTGCCTTTCATATGTCTCATGTCCACATTTCATTGAACAGATCAAGAGCCTGATATGTCTTTTGAAGGCATTTTGTTAACATATTTCATTTATGTTGGATAAAGTACAACCGTGAGAGTACAAAAATGAATGGTAGTTATGTCGTCAAGCTTTTTTAGACGCTATTGAGCATTCTATTGTTTATGTTCATACCAACTAGTTTGGGAATAATGCTTTGAGTTTTTGTTATTTGTTGAATTGTTGCCCCGACATGGTCTCTTAGTGCAATTGTTTTCATTTCCTTGCCTACTACAACTTACATTTGTAGAGTAGAAACTAGCGCAATTTTCATAGTTTTGAAAAACAATAAGATTGCTGTTACGAGACTTTGTCATAGATTTAATAGGAAACAACCTTTTATAGAAATATAGGGTAAGAATACGTATTTTAGGCCCAAGTGACCCGAAATTTCTTGGATCATGTGCATGCAGGAGACTCGTGCATTGAGTATGATCTTTTAAAAACACAATAATGTGTTTCTTTTGGTCCTAGACATGATTATTTAAACCAAATTCAAATAGATATACACATAATTCAAGGTTAAGGACATAAGTAGAATGTGCATAATCCAACTCCATTATTATGTGAAAAATAACTTAGCAACCACATTCCATTTTCCAAGTGTTTATGCACATGTATACCGAAAGAATGACTTGATTCCTTGTAACAAAACTGTGAATACAATACAATACAAACCGACGACAACTTCAACATTTGTGTGTCCTGATAAGTTGAAAACCAAGTACTTTCCATATCTTTCTCAAGAATTGGGGGCGAAAACACCAATGTAGCCAAATCCTGCGATGAAGAAAGCTATAGATTGTAGGAAGAGGTATATGAAGTAATGGTTCTTCCCATATGAATAGTCGTAGCACCCGCACAAGAAGAGGTATAGCCCGACGAAGATCTCAAGCATGTATACGCTGTCCGAGTCAAGCAACAAATAAATAATTGTAACAGTTAGAGAAAGAAGACGTTAAAAAACTTTTGTCTTAACATGATAAACCATTTATAGCGACCAACACTTTAACCTGTAGGCCTCTTATGTGTTGTAATATTGTAATTAGTTGCTAATGGGCCATAGGAATATCGGTTGATTCCATGAGTTTGACCCGTTGAAAAAGCCCATGTTACTTATAGACCAACTTAAATTCTTAAACAATCAGCTGTTGGGCTAAGATTTTAAACCCACGGTGTGAGACTGTGAGTCTGTGAACACCACAAAATGGATTTTTCGTGTTTTAAGATTGTAATTAAATGGGCTTTCACGAGTCACTACAAGCCCATTTAAGACTTTTGTGGCAAAAAATTGCAATTACCTTTCTCCTATTTGAATTCGTGGTTTCTTGGTAGCTTTGGAACCCGGTTTGGGTTTCAAAGCTTCACCAAGTTTCTTTGTGACGACCCATTCGTTAACCCTCGTGCCTGCCTCGAAAAGGCCGATAAATGTTCCTTTAGTCCGATGTAGAGACATGACGTTTTCAAAGAGAATCCAAAAGACCAATAGATGAAATGACCTCGGCGTCCCAACTGCATTGAGTAGAGAGATGATTGAGGGAATATAAATGGCACCCCATTTAGGAACTTGCACTTCTGGCACCAAAACCGTTGCGGGTAATATCACACAATAGAAGATAAACGTGACTAGATGTGCCACAATTTTTCTAACAAAGAAGAAACTGTATATCACGTAAAACTTTTTCCATAATGTCACTTTCTGCAGCGTAAAAAAGTAATAAGCATGTCAATTGGTCAGACTTGAAGCATACCATAAATGTGACAGTTTTAACTCACTAACTTATAAATTAGTCAATTAAATCTACACATTAGTGTTAAGAATAAAACCTTATTTCTTGCGATTTCTATGATCATTTTCTTGAAAAGGTTAGCTGGTCCACACGACCAACGATGTTGTTGATAGCGATATGCTTTGAAAGTACTTGGTAACTCATTTTTCACCTTACAAGTCAAACAGAACACTGTTAGATTGGACGATAATCATAACATATAATCTTGACATATACGAGACACTAACAACATCTAAGAAGCATTACCTATGTATTTAACCATAGGTAACAACAAACTTTATTAGTTTACATACCTTTAGGTCACCAACATACACAAACTTCCATCCTTTGAGGCTCACACGAACCGCTAGGTCCATGTCTTCAACGGTTGTTCGGTCCTTCCACCCCCCAGCCTCGTTAAGAGCCGAAATTCTCCATACACCCGCGGTCCCTATAGTCAATAACTCATCCCATGAGTCTCTTAGTTCCATATTATTTGAAGTAAACTGGGTCCAAAATCTTTACCATTAAAACCGAAAAAAGCATGTGTCACGGATCCCGCTTCTTGTTCCACAATAAAATGGTAATCTAGTGACATCTCTTGCATTCTTGTCATCAAACACTCGTCTGAGTTCACTGAAACATACACCACCAACAACCATAGGCTTAAGGAACTTGTCACAAAAAGTGATTAATTATAATATTATTAGCAAATAATACCGAATTTCCAACGCGCTTGTACAAGCGCGAGTTCAGGGTTGTGCGCGAGGAATGGAATGGTGCGCCAAAGGAAATCGGGGTCGGGCTGAAAATCTGCATCAAAGATGGCTACAAACTCACATTGTTTCACATAAGAGTGCTTCATGCCTTGTTTTAGTGCACCAGCTTTGTACCCATTTCTGTTGTCTCTAATTTCATACTTTATGTTTATTCCTTTACCGGCCCATCTCTTGCATTCCAACTCTACTAAATCCTGACCCATTTTGTATAAAGTAAGATATGATAACATAAGTTTTATTAATGATAAGATATTAATAATCATAAATAAATTATTAAACCTTAATGATCGGGTCAGTTGAATCGTCAAGAACTTGAATTATGACCCGATCAGATGGCCATGAGAGCCCACACGCGGCTCCAATCGACAGTTGATAGACCTGCATAAACCCAAAAAATAATTTAAATTATAATTTGAAATGTATGAAAGTAAACATGGTATATGAAATATATACATACCTCTTTTTCGTTGTACATTGGTATTTGTACTAAAACCATAGGAAAAACCGAGTTACCCGACTCCAAATCCTCCTTAATCGCCTCCCATTTGTACCTTTTCTCGAGCTTATATTTCATCAACTTAACAATAACAATAACAATACCCATATAAACACGCTCCACAAATAGCATTATCGACATAGCTAGGCACATTATCACCATAATCTTCATAAACGGCACGATTAGGGGTTGCCTCACCTGCTCCCACATCGTTCCCATACTAGCAACTGAGAAAAAACCCTCCATTCTTCGTTTTTTATCGAGCTCACTACTAGAAGCGCGTCTGTTATTAATGGTTTGAAAGTTTTCTAACCCACAATAATAAGAATAAGAATAAGAATAATAAAAGATTTGAGATGGTATTTGGTGGATTGTTAGTAGGTTATATATAAGGACGTTTGATGGGGGGTTTTGCTTGTGAGAGAAGCACAAGTGCTGTGTCAGAAAACACAATTGAGTGTCAGTGGAAACTTTGAGTTAGATGACGCATTTTGAATCTAAGTTAACTCACAATGTGAAATCATGTTTCGATAGTGAAACTACACTTGTTATGTAAGTTTTTCTTTATGTTACATTCAGTGGCGGAGCTTGAACACTCCTGTAAGGAGGGCGAGATTAATTTTTTTTAAGGGAGGCGAACTCGAGTTTTATATAAAAAATTACATTATCGAGCAAAAAATTTACACTACCGGCAAAAAAAAAGGGGGGCGGCGGCCCCCGTTCCCATCTATGCTCCGGCCCTGGTTACATTGAATTATAGACCCATCAAGAGGAGGGCCCCATGAGATGGGTAAGGTCTCATTCGAATTTTGAGAGGTATAATGTTCATCTTGAGTTTGTAATTAGTTTTATATTAGTTATTATTACGATTATTTTAGTGAAATTTAGTGTTTATCTCTATTAAATTGGGTTGGTTCAAGTCTTACAAATGAATAATGAGTAATTTTCAAAAGTAGAATTTTTGAGGTGTGTATGTTTGCCTCAAAAAAACAGAATTTTAATAATGCCCTGAATAATTTGCATTCAATTTGATATAGTTGTACTACACGCAAACAAATATAGTTGTACATACATAAGGTGTGTTGCTTAGTTTTATAATCAACATATGTTAATGTATCTATGACATTATATTAACGTTATACAAAAATTTTCTCAGATAAAACAATAAGATTTCATATTTCACAATACTCGGTATTACAAGTATACGAAAATCCAAACTTGAAACATATATAAACAAATTAATTTGATGATGTTTATATTTGTTTTCTGTGTTCTCACAAAAATATTATATTTATTTTTATGAAACTTACTGGGTAGCAAAAGTGCTGATGAGATATGTGTGTATGTGTCCCTTTGAATAAAAAAAACAATTTCAAAAATGAAACCTTGTAAAGAAACAATTTCAAAAATGAAACCTTGTAAAGAAGTGCTGATGAGATATAGTCAAAAAGAAACGAGAGAACATTATTCGGTTGGATAATCGTTTTATTTATTAAAGATAATAAGTATCTATAAACTCTAATAAAATAAAGTTTTTTTGCTACTTGTCATTTTTTTAATCTATGTTTTTGTCATTTGTTATTTTTAAAAAATCTACATATTAATTTTTCTATTTAAATACTCAAACATATTTTTCTCTCTCTTATTAAAAATAAATTTTATTAATTGATATTTTCTATCTCTTATTTATTTTTTAAAATCAAACTAGCTTTTTTTTTAAAATAGATTTCATGAAGAAAATTAAAAATAACAACTTTTAATTAAAATATAAATAACAAAAACTTAAGTTTTATATAATATGAAAATTTCTAAAACATTTAAAAATTTTCAAACAAATTATTTTAAAATCATTTGTTTTTTAAAAAATTATAAACATGTGAATTATTTTAAAACAGTCTTATTATAACAAATAAAATAATTACAAACCATATTTTTTTAAAACAAGATTTTTATAAAAATATATATATTTTTTATAAAAAAATTTAAAACGAATGTTTAAAAATAAAATTATTGCATAAGAGAGTTAAAAAATAGT
>BJCM01210258.1:0-13791 GCA_018326385.1 Flaveria bidentis | reverse complement strand
CATGTACTTTATCCTTTTTGTAATAGATAAGGATGTGAGCTATGACATGTCATAGTCACAAGTCAAAAGGCAATCTGCCTTTTGACTCTACAATTGATTTTGTTTGTGTCTAGTCAATTGTATCCAGCTGGCTTTCAAAGTATAGCCGGTTGTAGGATGTAGTATAAATATCTCATGTTCTTGTATCTTTCTTTTATGCTTTGTAACACTTGTAATAAAATATAGAGAAAGTAATATACTGCATTCTTGAAAACCATATACTTGTGTTCTTTGTGTTCTGTCTCTTATATTACTTGTGTTCTTAATGTCTTACCTTGGTTAATCCAGTTTACTGTTTGATTAAGTTTTAGTTAATCTCCTCTTTGTGTTGTTGTGTTGTAACTGACCCCCTTCAACGGTCCTGCAATCTATATTTAGAGTAAAGTAGTATTAAGCCCTCGCGTTGCAGTGAGTGACAAAAAATCATGACAATTAGTACCAATCACACACCACCGCCATCAACACCGAAAAAACTCGTATAGAAAATAATAGAAAAGCGAAAAAAATAAAACAAAAAAAGTAGATGTAAAAACGTTGAAATCACACAGGTGAAACGTAAAACATATAAAACAATAAGTAAGTCGATCTAGGACCAGTGTGTTGGAGCGGGTCGTTCAACGAGAAAAAATAAATGTAAGAACATTGAACCAAACACGTACGTTGTGACATATCAACTCGAAAAATTTAGAAATAAACGTAAAATGAACAATTTGTATAATACAAAAAGTATTTTGGACTAAAGTTGAAAGTAAAATGATATTAGGGCAAAATTGTATAAGATGTAAAGTATTGGGATAAAATAAAAATGTTTAAGATTAAAAAAACAAAACAAAATGTGGGTACAACCAATAAAGCACATGATACAACCTATTATGCATATTAAAGTTGATAATCTATAATCTATAATTTATAAATCTATAAATCTATAAATACTAATAAAAGAATGGTTTTTTTAGTACTTGTTATATTCTTAAACTATCTTTTTGACAGTTGTTATATTTCTAAACATCCTTACTTTATTTCCATTTCAAAGAGTATTAAAGTAATTTAAGCACTTAAACAATTTTTTTCTCTTCATAAAAGTTGATTTGGTTAATTGATACATTTTTTTCTCTCATTTATATTTTTTAAAATCAAACTATGTTTTTAAAAATAAATTTTATTAAGAAAATTAAAATTCATATCTTTTCTACACCATTGAACCTTTTGAAATAAAATATTTTAAATTAATCCTTTTATAAAATAATTATAAAAATATGAAATTTTCTAAAAGCTGTTTTATTAAAACAACCAAAATAATTAGAAAATTGAGTTTTTAATAAACACGATTTTTATAAACAATAAATTTTTATAAAAAAAATCTTAAAACAAATATTTAAAATTAAAACTATTTAGATAAGAGAGTTAAAAATAATATTATTGTTTTATCTTTTAAACAAGTACGTACATATAATTTTATACATAACTTATATTAAAATATCGTACTGTAACTTTTTGTGTTTATACTAACTACAATCGATTTAATAAATAAGTTTCTAGACTATATATTTATCTATATATCTATCTATCTATAACGTATCTATTATGTATTTACTTGAAATAGCTATTCATATGCAATTATAATCATATTTTATCTTCAAACATGGTTTTATAATTCATAAATTTTTATTACTAATTATTTATTATTTAATTTATTCAACCCGTGTAATACACGGAAAACTAACCTAGTTAGTATATATATAATGAACTCATGTTTAACTGTAATTCTATAAACCAAGTGCAGCTTACTTGGAAACAATAGCTATCTATTTTACACAAGACACGTATCTGAATTCTCATCTTAAATTAGGGAGTCAATTGTGTTAGGTCAACGATTACACGGGTTGATGGGTAGATATGTTGAATTAATCAACCGAAACACAACCTATATTTTTTCGTGTCAAAAACATAAAATCCTAACAAGAACACACTTATATTTGTATTACCAAAACACGACCATTTCAACTCGTTTATCTATACGTATCAAACAAGTTAGTATAGTGAAAATTGAATTGTAAACGTGTTAATCGAGTTAGTGGGTTCCGAAAATGAGCTAAACAGGTTAACAAGTCGACTTTTTCATTAAACAGCTTGACAGAACGATCATATCGACTAAACAAATTAAACATGTCAACTCAAGTTCGATCTGTTTTGTTTTTAATATAGGTTAGATATACTACCCAAAACCTATTTATTTTAGTATGCCGTAGAAAAATTGTCACCCCTATCCTAAATGTTTTAGGTTAGAAAGTGAGAATGGGAAGTTTGGTGGAAGGAATCTTGCATGTGGATGTGCATGATTACCACATATTTTTGGAAATAAAGTAATGGGACTACATGAGTTATAAGTGCATTGGATTCCTCACAAGAGTGGGGTTCATGATGATGACGACTTTTAAGCTTAATAATAACCCTTTTTTAACACCAAACTACCCACTTTGTTTTGTTTTTCACTGATTCAGTAAATGAATAAAACCACCCCTAAGATCAAGGGCACCTTACCTATCATACTACTGCTAAACAATGCCCAAATAATATACTTTCTACAAGTTGTTCACTTGTACTGTACAACTACAACATGCAGATAGTAGTGATGTAGGCTGTGGTAACTCAAGTGCGAAGTGCAATTGTACTTGTGGGTGTTCAGTTATCCAATCTCATGCACAACTCACTAATGACTCTGTAGCTAATTATAACCGTCCTTTAAAGAACAAACCACCACATACTGTATCAAAAATATGACTCAAAAAAACACAACTGTCATATATTCAGTTAAAAACTATGATAAACTTAGTGTAATAACTTATTTTTGTAACTGAAATTTTTTACTACTAAATAACTACGCTTGCAAGAATTTAAAATGAGAACTTTTATGGAAGACAATCATCGATACCACTAGGCTAATAGATTATAACATGGGTGCACAGGTCTTATAATGGAAAGATCTTCAAAGGATTTTAAGCCTAACGAGATGACACTTCAACCAATGATGAGATGACATGTCACGACATCAATGGTGGTATCCATGTCCATGTGACGTCTTTCAATTGAGTTACACTTTTATATAATCATTGGTAACGGTTTAATGGTGATTTTTCCTTAATGGTGATATTCCTTGCTAGAAATGAAGGGGGTCCTAGTGTGTTACTTGCTCAGCACAGTGTCAGATTAAAATGATTTAAAATATTCCACTACAAGCTTTATGTACTTATACAGTACAATGACAAGATGCAGATGGAAAGTGATGTAGCAAACTTAAAGTGTAAATGTACTTGTGGGTATTCAGTTCTGCAATAAGATACACAAACAACTTATAAACTGCCAATGGAAAAGAAGGTATAATAACAAGATAAGGGATGGACCAGAAGGTACAAATGCAGTTGAGAATAACCAATCAGAGACAAGAGGACTGCCAGTGTTGACCCAATTAAGGAATTGGAAAACAAGGTATAATAGGACAGCTACATATGCCTCATGTTTGTTCATTATCACTTCCCCCACACTCTAACCTACCCACAACTAAAGAATATGTCATGTTCCTTCTGAAAATAAATTTGTTTTTAATATTGAAACTGAAATGAAAATTAAATTACGCAGATTTGACATGCTAAGGTTCATTCTAATGTTAAAAATTATAATTCATATGGAAAACGATACCGGCGGTTTGTTCCTCTTTAAAGGACTTTCTTGACTTGAAAGAAGTCGGATCGTTCCTTGTTTGCAGCCTCGACGTCATCAGGGGATGCTACGGCTACCACTACACCTTTATCTTTGATGGCATCAATCGCATTTGCAAATTCCTTGAAGTCATTTAAGCTTTCAAAATAAAAAAATAAAAAGATGAGTATGGCCCACAACATGCAGCCATCTAAAGTTTAGACAAATTTTTTTTATCAAGGATACCTTGTTGATAGAATCTCCTCGCGTCTTATTTGTCTTTCTTCTTCTGTAATTTCCAGCAAGTACCGTAGTAAGCTGCACAAACCAATTGTATTCAAAATTTAGATTATTATTGTAATAATTTAGTATTTTAATTATATTTGACAATATAATATTACCATAAATAAATAAACACCATTTACTTACCTACTATATCCTTTGGCATCGGGTAATTGGTATGAATCTACATCACCAATTGTGCCAATAATTGCTTTTGTAAGAGTATCATTATCCATTTCCATTGAACGTAGAAAATCACCGGTTCCATCATAAATATCCAGTGTCTTCAGCAAGTTAGGATCCCGATAAGATAAGAATGAAAATACTCCTGTTTACAAAAAATGGCCAAAAAAAGTTGAGAAACAATGCATCAACACAGCAAAACTTTACTTGAATTTTACCTGAATGTGTGTCGAAATCACAGAAGCCTCCGTAAGCCCCACCACTAACTCGGACACGGTCCCACAACCAAGTATTACTTATGTGTTTAGATATAACATATGCACTCCCCTTAAGTTGATAACCAATGTCATACAGATTTGCAGCTTTTCCAACATAATTTACCTGTAATCAAGATAAATTAATTTAATAATGAAAAGAAAGTGTAGAGAAATAAATGATTAAAGAATGTATGGAAGCATAAATTAACCTGAGTTGGTATCACAATTGCTTCATTTATTGACGGAATTCGTGCACTCCAAGAAGCTGATGTCACTGGAGAAGTACTTGGAAGCAGATCAAGAAATTTGCTGACAATTTTCTCTGATTTTCTAAGGTTTTCCCCATCAGATGTTAGATTCACAAGGCAGCCTTGCTTTGAGAGAAGGGTTTTGCGGATCTCTTCAAGGGACATGGAAATTCCACTCCAGTCTTGTTCAACTTTCTCTTCAAGATTTTTCAAGAATTCCAGATAACTGAAAGTGTATTGAATGTTAATCTCATGGCATGTTTACAGCCGTAAAACAAGATAGTAATGTACAGAAGAGATCAAGTAGATTTAATTCAAATGCCTCCTAAAAGATCTCCAGATGGAACAGGAAGGTCCGGGTTTAAGAGAAAAGCTAGAGGTTCAGGTCAGGCAGATTCGGTAGAGGGTCAAAATAGGTTTCTGTTGAAATGGGCCTTCTTGTCTCTGTCAGCATGAAACGACCAGCAAATACTTTTTTTATTCATTCTTTAGTTTTTCATTTATAAATTATAAATTTATAAATTAAAAACAATCTAGAAGGTGGTATGAATTAGACATGACTATCAGCGGCTTTCAACCCGTTAGACCCATTCCCCGTTTAGCTAGATTATAGTGGAACAAATAGACCTTCTTCACAATTGATTTCCGTTGTTTTGTCCAATACTTTTCTCGTCAAGGCGTGCTTTCTCAAGTATAATTACTTTATTCAAGGTTAATTGTTTTAAATAAGCAAATCAGATAAATAAGTGATGCCTAAATAAACTTAGAGACTTTAAATCCAACCTGACACCACCCATTTGTTCACTGATCCATCCTGCACTGTTTAACTTTGCGTCCATCCTTGCAGCTGCAATACCGTGACCGCTGCCCCTTAACCGGTTCTACATAGATAAAATTTTACAATATTAGACCACATTGAAGAAATAGAGGTTGTGATAATCGAAACATCCAGACTCCAACTGGTACCTCCATTCTAGCTTTGCTTTGGGAGACAAACTGCTTGAAGCGCTTTTGATCTGCAAACTGGACATCTTGGAGAATACAGTTGACCTAAAAGAGTAGAGTAATAAGCTTATTTGAGTGGATCTTTATAATTAAATAAAGAGTGCACACCGTAAAAGTGTGTAACTATGGATTTAGGTATATCTAAATTTTTATTTTCAACCCATGTCTAGGATGCACGTACCAGATTAAAAAGATCTTCAGTGCGTGATGACATCGCTTTGCCTCGAACAATAATATGACTGATAGGTGCATCTGACCCTCGCTTTGATGACGTGAAAGGGAATACCGATATTCCACCTGTCTTCCTTCCAATTAACTGATTTAGCTGCACAAAGTCTAAGTCTTTTGTACCCATCTCCAGCAATGATTGACTGTTGACAAATGTGTTGTAACACGAGCATATGCACACCATGATTAGATATTTAGAAAAGAAAAAAACAAAGATACATATGTGCTTTGTTTTATTGTAACCATCTAAGTGCACTTATTTTCATTCTTGAGCTGTTGCCTATCATTTCTATATTTGTGCATAGCTATCACATAACTTGAACCCAAAGTGACTACTTTCTTTGGCCTATCATTGTCGGAAATCATCCTCACAGTGTTTTGGGTGAAGAAAATGAGAACATACAAAGTTACTACGTAAGTAAATGACAATTCACCACCATGGCAAACAATGAAATTATCTACAATGTCTGAGCACTAAATTAGGATTCTTATCATCTTATGTCATTCTATATTTTCAGCAATGCACTTGAAATTAATCAGAAAATGGAAAGAACATAGAACTGTCTCAACAATGTTGGGTATTCATACTTTAAGGCCCTACAAGCAAACAAAGTTCTAATGAATTTACAATCTATGCTAATTCTTATGTAAGGGGATCCTTGTAAGAGGGAAAAGGTTAACTATAAATAAACAGGTCCTGCATTTGTTTTGGTTTGGTTTGGTTCACAATGTCTTCCATCATTGGGTATGCTTCAATCTTCTGATTTCAATTAGGGACAGCCAGTGGTTGTAATGGTGAGTGTTTCTAGAGGTGGTAGCAGATAGGTGGAGGGTGAAGACAAGGAAACTAAGTTATAGTTCAAAAACTTTTGCATTATGATCTGTTTTCAGAATTAACATTATTTCTTTTTTAGGTTTCTCTTTTTGTAGTTTTTGGGGGTCTTGTGGTGGTGATGATGGCAATTAGATGAAGATGACAGAAAAAGATGATCTTGAAGAAACAAATTAAAATAAACAATAACAATACCCAATTACCCTTCACTACTCACTAGAACTTCAAAGGAATGCACAGACCAACTTAAGGTTGGAAGTCAAACAGTGTTAGGGTTAGGAATGCTTTTGTAGTAAAACTGTAAAGTCCAAGCCATAAGTAGTTACTTTTTTTCTGTCAATACACACATCCATGTAAGTGTGCTCACAAGCCAAAGGCTATTTGTTATAGCAAAATGACAGGTTCAGGCCATAATTGTAAGTTTTTCTCAATAGATTAGGTTATACCCCGGGAGGATATTTAAGTAACAGCTATTAGCGTTAATAATGGTGAAAAGAATATCAAGTTATGAACCCTTGTCTTGTAGGCTTATAGCAGCATCTTACCAAAAGAGTGGAACCAGAGGAAGAAGTTCTTGCTTCAGTGAACTCATATCAAATACTATTTCAGTGTAAAGGACATCATTTGTGAACAGATCATGCTGCAAGACTTTTACTCCACTGATATCTCCAACCTAAAATTGCCAAAAAAAATTGGGATTCACATTATCATCAAGTCATAAGGTCTGCTCTTTGAAGAAAAAATTGCATAGAAAGGGTACCCAACTTTGGTTAAAATTTTATTTTACATAATCAATAGTTTATAGTACAGAAAAAAACCATCCAAGTTTCAAAACCTTATTTATGGTGATCTTTTAGGTTAACCAGCTTCCAGGTGCCACACCAAAAGAAATTCAACTTTGCATGCAATCATTTTTGACCAGGTAACTTATATGAGTACATGGATGGCCTTAACTCATTTTTTCGTTTTACAGTTCTAATTAATTTGTTAAAAGTTCTAATTTTCTGGGCAAGAGATAGTTGGTTACAAGAAAGGAGAAGTCGAACCAAAGTTTAATGCCTTATATGGAATTAGGGCGACCTCAGGACATAAAAGGAACAATGATTCAATATACAAAAGTATGTATACCGTAGGGGACAATGAATCACAAGATAAAGTTACCTCAATGGGTATTTGAGTAGGTTTTTTGGGAATGTCTTGCAAGGAGAGGCTTGGAACAGTTTTCAGAGCTTCTGGTGGGTCAGGAGTTTCTTGCTTCAGCTTTAGCTCATGTGTCATACGTGCCAACTCAGCAAGATCTTCCTCGGTCATGCTTCTTTTAAGTTTCTCTAAATTTTCTCTCTCTACTGCTTCATCTTGAGAAGCTTTCTCTGGATCAGGCTGTTAAACAGTATATAAAGTTATAAATCATACTCCTAAAAAGGAAGGTCCGTAAAAACAAAATAAAAAACAGTACCTGCATTTCAATCGTTACACGGTGAGGATTCTTTAATATATATTTCTCTATCAGTGGAGCAAATACTGCTTTTGATCCTTCCTTTTCAATTCTAGCTTTCAATGCCGCTAGAGGTTCCTGGTATTTCAATGGTTCAAATGGATCCATATCATAAATCCACTTCCCCTGTAAGCACAAGAAATAAAATAAAATAAAATTACAGATAAGACTCAAGTTCCATAAACAACAGTAAGTACTCCTGGTAAGTGCAACTTACAACAGCACGAAGCATCAAGGCAAGGCCACGAGGAAAAGATCCAGTGTTATTTTCTCTAAGAGAAAACTCAATTGTGTTCATGGATGCTTCCACAGCCTCCATGTTGAAACCTTCATTTGCCAGATTTTCAAGTGTGTTCATGATCAAAGTCTCAACTTTTTGAATGTTTTCTTCAGAAACACCCTTTAATCCAATGCTGAACTGAGGCTGAAGAAGCTCATCCTCCATTCCACCACCAACAATGGCATCTCCCAGACCACTTTCAAGCAAAATTTTTCTTAGCGGAGACGCAGGGGTTCCCAACAATAAATGATCAAGAAATCCAAGTGCAAGCTCGGTTTCTGAATCCAGAGGCTCATCAGAAAGCAACCAATTAAGGCATACCATGTGATTTTTCTTCAAATCACCACCATCTGCAGCTGGATATTTCTCAACAACTCTAACTGGCTTTGCAAACAGTTTTTGCGTTTCAATTTTTGATTCATTGCGAGCTGGACTTGCATCAAACATATCCAGATATTCTGTTTGGAGACAGCATTATTAGTAAGCCAAAATAAGGATCCATACTTTTATGTTCTCATAAATTAAATAACAACTTGATACATTCATAAGTTTTACCACTTAAAATACGCAGGCGCTCATTTGGATCATCATCTCCATAAAACCATATCCTGGCATTGCTTGGATGGTAATATTTGCGGTGAAATTCCTGTGTGTTTGATATTTAGTTAAAAGGAGGTACTCAAAAGATGGTAATTAACAGATATACTATCAAGAACAGGACGTTAGAGAAAGAGTCCTTCAAAAAAGGAATAAAATAGTTCACAGAAAGCACCCAGAACAATTACAAACCTTGAACTCTTCAAATGTGAGTTTGGGGATAACTTGGGGATCGCCTCCACTGTCAACACCATAAGCATTGTCTGGAAAAACAGCCTGCAAAAGTTATAATGTGACATCAGCCATAATGTTGAGATGTAAATATTTTAAAAAGATGAAACAACTGCCTAGAAAGAAAACGTAAACAAAAGGTTCGACAACATATTTAGGTGGCACAAAGTTTATATTTTATAGACAAGATCATGGATTAAGCACCAATTTTAGGTAGCACAAAGTTCTATAGACAAAATCATAGACTCACCAAAGCTCCTTGGCTTTGCACGGGTTGGAGATTGAAATCACTTTATAGTTTATAAATATATTCTATTTGATTTGCACAGAGAATTTTCCCATGACTCTTAACCTTTTGAATACTTGGGTGACCTATTATTCATTATCCCTAAAAATGTCAATCTAGCTACTAAGCACTCACAAGTACAAGTTGTTTTGCAAGTATAATTATTTTACTACAAACCAAACATTAAAAAATCAAATAATTTACACAAACTTTTGTGTGAATCATTGAGCATAAACATATATTTTATCGTGAGTGATAACCTGTCTACAACTAAAACTCGTCTTTTTCTCAATTCTATGATCACTCTTACAGAACACAGAAATGCAAAGAAAAAGTCAGAACAGAATTGGAGATTATAAGGCGAATTGTAAAGAAAGTGTCAGTAGTCCTTGGAGATTATGTATTCTACCATACTGGAAGACAGAATATACATGCCTACATTCTATCCAAGAAACAAAACTGGTGCACTTTCAATACAAAAAAGGATAAACATGGATGTGTTTTCATGAGTTATAACTAAGGTCTATAGCAAAAAAATGGCTTCCATTAATGATCAGATTTACCTGCTGAGATGTTCTGCCTAATATGTTATCAGGCTGGGAGTAGACACCTTTCATCTCATTGAATACAACACCTGAAGTAGCATTATAAAAGATTAAGACCGCACATATGCATGCCATTTTCATTTTCTTAAGATATCATTATATGCTCAAGATAGTAACATACAATTTAATGCAATGCTACGAATATAGCACTACAACTATATAGTAGGAACCATGAAGAATTTGTTCTTTTAAAAGGATTGTTAACATAGTAAAGGAATACTCATATTTACCTTTATAAGTTATTTCTTCTGAAGGGTCGTTAAGCTCGTAATGCCAACCCTCTTGTTGGAAAGTCTGAATATCCTCCACGCATTTGGGAAAGAACACAGCATCCAGGTATACATCAACCAAATTATAGAAATCCTACACGGTAAGTGAAGAACACTTTAGTAAAATAGATCTAGGAAAGCCATAAACTATGTCTATTTCCAATGACTTGCCACATTATTGTAACCTTTGTGTTTGTAGATGCAACAGGATAGCACGTCCTATCAGGATATGTGAATGCATTAAGAAAAGTATGCAAACTCCCCTTTAGCAGTTCAACAAATGGTTCTTTCAAAGGATACTTTCTTGAACCACATAGGACACTGTGTTCCAATATGTGAGGAATTCCAGTCGAATCTTTCCTGCATTAAAAGTTGGATAAAGTGATAATTACTATGACATAGCAATATCATAAATAATTTTGTAATCATCTATACTGAGTATTAAATAAATGTGCCTACGCCACATGATTAGATTATAGTTCGCCAAATTATATGTTCCAGAAAGAATCCAATTTATTGGTGATGCAGTGTCCTCAAGTTTACGAATCATACAGTGCAACAACACATCTTATTATTTGCTAAAATATGCATATTGCACTCCAATTCTAAAACATATCGAGTATACTGCACAATTGCTTTATGTTGCAACTCTTAGATCCAATACAACTCCATATATGTTGCAACATTCCATCCAAGCCTAACCTATGGTGGTACAATACGTTTGAAGATGGGATGCTCAGTTGGTTTTGCAGCCTTAACAGAAGATACGTTTGATGAAGTTCGTCTTTAATCACATTCTTTCCTACCATGCTCAACAACAAGAAAGTTACCATCTCCATCAGATTAAATCATTATTATCCCCCATAGTTTGGTGTAAGAATTAACAGTAGAAAGGGTGAAATGCTTTGGCTTCCACCTATACACTTGATCAAATTTTGTATAATCTAAGATAGAACTATAGAAGTATAGTACAAATAAGGTCACTAATGAATTGCTTCAATTAGCAATGCATAAATGCATGAAATAGACAACAATTTCACATTTTCAAAAAGAAACTTACGGAGGAGTTCTGAAAACCACACCGAAAACCTTGTTCTCGTCATCATTCAACACAGACATCACTTCACAACCAGTCTTCTTATGTCTATACAAAATAGCCGTCGACTTACACTCCGCAATAAACTGCTCCGATACCTTCTCAAACCCAAGCTTCTCAGCAACATCTTCACTAGAACCAATAGCATCTGCAACCAAACAACAACCCTAGCATCCACATCAACAGCGAAAAAACAACCAAAACAACATAATCCACAAAATTAATCAGCGAACAACATCACACTCCCTCCAAAACCATAAACAGACACCTAAAACCTCATTTCCAAATCCAAAGTCCATAAACTCCAACTAATAAAACACTTTGCGTAAACAAAAAAAGTTAAAAAACCGAAAATCCACATCTATCTTAAAATCAACCAACAAAATAAAGGAAATATAAGAAACGTAACAATCTCTACATCTATTCTCCATTACAAAACTGTTAAAAGCTCAAGCTAATGAAGCTATTGGTTAACGTAACGAAGGAGAACGTGAATTAGTAGTGTTACCAGGGGAGAACTGCGGGGATGAAGTGGCGATGGCTTTGGGGGTTAAAGGTGAGAAGCGAGTGGCGAAGTGGAGGCGAGAAGGTAGGGCGGTGGAGATGTGGCGGAAGCGGTGGCGGAGGGGAGGAGGGCGGTGGAAATTGGGGATAAGGCGGTGGCGAACGGCGGAGAGACGGTGGGAGGAACGGGAGAAGGTGCGAATAGAGGCGATTGAAGAGGAAGATGAGATGGAACGAAGGAGAACAGCTCTTTCCATCGTCGTCAAGGGAGAATGTGAGGTGATTGCAGAAGGTGAAATGGTGAAGCTCATATCATATCATATGAGTCATATGTGTGTGTGGTGGCTTGGGGAAAACGTTGCAGGTTTTGTATTCTATTGGTTTTTTTTTTGGGTTTTGATTTTATTTTTTATGGTTTTGGTGAGGTCCGTTTGGGCTAAGAGATCAAAATATCATTTATTGTGTGTTTTAGATTTTTGTTTTGAATCATCGCTGATGATTAACATAGGTTTGATAATATCTTAAGGATGTTTAGTTACAATTTCTAAATGAGTATTACATGTCTAGGTTTACTTGGGGAAAAAACTGGTTCGGTCAAAAAACCGGAACCGGTTTCAAAGAAATACCGGTTTGGCCCAGACCGGTCCCCAAACCGCTAGTTTGGTAACGTTAACTCAAAACCAGTTTAAAATTTTAAAAACTGATTAAACCGGTTTATTAAAAAAGCAGGTTTCAAACCTGTTCAAATCCGTTTGACAGGTTTGAGTTTCCAGTGAGTCAAACCGGTCTGTAACCCGAACCGGTTTGGGAAAAAAACTCGGTTTGACCCCACGACAAAAAAAACCGGTTCGGTTTTGAACCCAAACCGGTTTGGGTAAAAAACCGGTTTGTACACCTTTAGTTTTAGCTAATTAAATACTTAAACAAAGCTTTAGCACGTAAGGAACCATTTGGTTTTTTCGTGAAACGTCCTGTGATGATAGTGTGTAACCTATATGTGACGATTTTTTTGTATATATGTTTGTGTAATACATGTAAAGTCGGATGGAGGTGATCCAGTGGAGATGGAAAAGAATAGTATAATAGGTTTGTAAGAAATATGTTTCATAAGAGTGATCAATCTCTTATATAAGGAATGGGTTTGGATCAAGCCTAATGGATTGAATTTGTGTTTGGTTCGTGAAATTTATTGGAATTAGAATTAGAACTAGAATTGAAAGGAATGATATTTGGAGTTTAATATTTTTCATAGGATTTAGAATTCAAAGGAATTGGAATTCATTAATAAAATTTAAATTCCAAATGCATTTTAGTGAAACACGCTTATAAATGAATTGGAATTTATCACTCGTTACAAACTTTCACCACCTCAATAACCATTGATCATCGTCGCTACATACCATCCGACCACCGCCGCCATCACCGCCAACAATCGACCGCGACCACCAACCGCGCCCGTTTTCGAAAACCGGCCTTACCCTACTGCCGCCACCAACCGATAACGCTTGTCGTCGAGACACGATTGGCGGCGGTCCTCGGTCGGGGTAAACAGTGGGTGATGGTCGTCGTCGAGACACGATTGGCGGCGGTCGCCGGTCGGGGTAAACAGTGGGTGATGGTCGTCGACGACGGGGTTGTGCGGCGTCAGTAGAGGTCAG
>BJCM01210257.1:0-11590 GCA_018326385.1 Flaveria bidentis | reverse complement strand
AAGGACAAAATGTCAGATGCTTAAGATTTTGTCAATATGATCAAGGCAATTTTGGATCCAAGACAAGCAGCACCTTTTGCACCATCAAAAGACCCAGCTGAATCATCACAACATCAATCACCTCCCAAACATTGAGCAAAACTAGGCTGTATAATTCTTAGGGGGAGTATTATTGCACCCTGAAAGGGTCATACATGCCAACTCAATGGGTGAATTGATGATTGCTCAGCTGGAATCCCTCAAGTCCAAGAAGAAATGCGGATGAAAATCTGCTAAGGAAAGGAACAATTGTTGCCTTCCGCATTTGTCCATGGAGAAGACATAACACTGATGCGTACAAGTGTTTATTCTTCCGCATTGACTAATGCGGAAGACATAATACTAATGCTGAAGTTGTTACACTTCCGCATTGACTAATGAGGATGACCAAAAGAAGATGCGGACAAGACTTTGCTCATCCGCATTTGACAAATACGAATGACCGAACAAATGCGCATAAGTATTTGTTCATCCGCGTTAACCAATGCGGATGACCAACATACTAATGCGGATGATCAAGTGAAGAAATGTTGATCAAGATTATCTCATCCGTATTTGTCAATGCGGATGAACAAGCAAAGATGGGGATCAAGACATAGACTAGTTTCTGATATAATAGTTCAGGGTAGTTTAGTAATTTTGTAAAGGCATCTTGTCTGCCTATAAATAGAATAGTTTACCTTGTACTGAGGTGACGGCTGATAGATAGAGAATTTTTGTTGTAATTATTCTCTTTAAAACAACTTTGATAAATACAAATACAAAAGCATTTATGAGTATTTTTATTGTATTGAATGTTGTTGGATTGTTTGTTTCCGCCATTCAATCATTGACTTGATTATCATATTCGATTCACAGTAAGAATATCAATCTTACTCAACCCAGTTAAAGGTTTTGATGCAACCCAAACACCTAAAGTCTCTCCTGCATGAATGCACAAGTGTGCTGAAGTGGAATGCTGTGGAAGTTTCACACACTATCTTAGAAAATACTCTAAGTGTGAAGTCTTCCGAAGCCAAGACCAATATCTTCCGAAGCCAAAGATGAAGTCTTCAGAAGCTTCAAAGACAAAGTCTTCCGAACTCAACATTGAAGACAAATTTCTTTCGAAGACTTTTGAACACATGCTTTATCTGATGTACCTTATCCATAAAGCTCGACCCCTTTCCGCTGCAACTTTGATAAGACACCAACATTACATAAATTGGTGAAAGGTCCATGCCTTTGGCAACTGTACATTAAGGTCTTGAGTGTGTAACTCTATACTTTATGTACTTTATCCTGTTTGTAATATATTAGGATGTGAGCTATGGCATGTCATAGAGACTAGTCAAAATGCAATCAACCTTTTGACTCTACATTGATTTTGTTGTCTAGATCATGTATCCAGCTGCTCTTCAAAGTATGGCCAGTTGTAGGTTGTAGTATAAGTATTTATGGTCCTTTTTATCTAAAACTATTGCTTTGTAAACACTTATATGGAACTAAAGAGTAATATACGTCAACCTTGAAAACCAACTATTTGTGTTGTTCTTGTTTTGTCTCTCATAAACTTGTGTTTCTTAGTTCTCATTAAAAACTGGGTTTTTGTTCCCCAATTGATGTGTTAAGTATTGTTGCATACTCTCCTCTTTGTGTTGTTGTGGTGTAAGCAAGTACCCTTCAATATTCCTGCAAAAATGATAGTACATTAGTTTTAATCAGTTGTATACTTCACTCGTTAATAAAGTCTGACCTGATCATATATGATGTGCAGGTAAAGTAATGCAATTATACTAAAAAAAGTTAATTCTTGTGATTTAATTAAATCAATTATGCATTTGTGTTTGTCCATCTTAGTACTAATGAGTGATGTTGACTTATCTTATTGAATGCTTATCAAGTCACAACTTCATACATGGTGGTGATATGAATAACCATGAGATCTATTTATAGCCTCTGATTCTTTATGAATCATCTCTATCTATTTCTTTATGAAACGTATTCGGAGATTACCTAATGCTTTTCTCAAAGATTATCAAATGGTTTAACCATGATAATTTCTCTATCTATTTCTTTATGTCAGGTTTTTAAGTTGAGTAAAAGTGCTTGCTTGCATACCTTGACGAGAGTCGGGCTCTTTAAATCTAAGTGTGGGTTTCATAATGTCATATCTAACTGAACCTTAATCAATCCAAAATTTGAAATAGTAAGTGTACTGATACTTTTGCCAAGGTACTCATAATTTGTCGATAGATCTTATGTCTCCTCTACTATGGGAAAGCTGATCTGGAACACACTTGAACAAGATTTAATCACTATTTATGACTACCCACAATTTTCTTTGTTTTAATGTGTTGATTTTTAACTGATATGATCTCACTGCATGCATGTGATTCAATATATATATAGTAAAGTTTTATTCTGCTTTATTTTGATTTTTACATGATTTTCTTTGTGCAGGCATGTTGATAATGATTGATTTTCTTCATTTTACAACATAAATAAACTTCTAAGTTTGTGAATTTAAAATTTTAGGAGGAGTAAATATTGAAAAAGAAAATAATCAAACTAAATGTTTGGATGAAAATGATGAAGCTAAAATGTTCAAGCATGTGTGTGTTTTATATGATTTAAGAATGAACCTGAAAAGATTTTTGATTTAGTTTGAAGTGGAAAAGCTTCTTGCAATTAAAAAAGTTGAGATCATTTGTATTTTTGAAATCTTTCAAAATTTGTGAAAAAAAAAAATTATGTTAAAAAGTCAAAATTTGACAAAGGGTTAGAAATTTTATAATGAATAGTGTTAATTTGAAGGAATAGAGTTTGATTGAAATTTGTGAGAAAATTCCAAGTATTAGACCTATGGAAAGGTCCTCATACGCCTAAAAAGTGGTCATAAGTCCATTTCAGGAATATTATCAATCTTTGGATATTTGCTCAAGTGTTGGGCGTTTGATTCAACCTCATGCACCTAAACCATTGCCATGTGTCAGAAAATTTGGTTATGTTTTTGGCGTTTCAAGTTAGTCTCATACGCCTAAAAGTACCAGACTTTTCTCAATGTTGATAATATTTAAAGTGTAGATGCTTGAAAGGTTCATGCGCCTAAATAATTCTGATGTAGACTAAGGATTCTTGGTATTGTTTAAGTGTTAGGCATTTCAGACTGAGTTATGCGCCCGAACAGTGCACATGCGCCTAAACCGTGCTCATGCACCTAAACAGTACTCATGTGCCCAATACAATTTGATAAAATTTGACCAAGTGAGCTCATGCACCTAAGTCTCATACGCCTCAACAGGTGTCATGCACCTTCACAGTGGTCATGTGCCTAAGAGTTTTTATACTTATATAAATTTAACACTTGATAGAATTTCATTTTCACTTGTTCATTCACATACAAACTCTCTGTTCGTTCTTATTCACAGTTGATACTTTTTATTTGCATTGTATAGATTATTTACCTGAAACCATTGTTATAGATAGGTAATACAATTGATTTTGAACATGATGTTGAGTGTAAAACATCAAATCTATTATATTTAATCAAATAGTGATTAGGTGTTTGAATCTTATTCGGGCGTTCGAACCCTAAGTGTGTACAAATTTGAAATTTATGGTTTAAATGTGTTAAAATATTCAAAATTGAATCGGAATTTGTTGATAATACATGTTTTCAACCAGATTAACATCATTAGAACTTATTTTCATCTCAAAATATTATTGATGATCTTGGTGTTCAACAATAAAAAATAATAATAATAATAAAATAACAAAAGAACTGAATCAACAAAATTCAAATTTTATCAAAATTCAACTATTAATCATAATCATCTTATATTCATAATATTGAATGATTAAAATTACTTAGTGATTGTAATTTTTGAAACTCTATTATAAATATGATAGAATGATTTTAACACTTATAAAATTTTTGAATAATATTGATGAAGTTTAAAATTTAAAATTTGTTAAGTAAATTGAAAAAATAAACTAGTGGGCATGATTTGTTATATTTTACTTGATGATCTCAAAATAATAATTGATTTTGTATCAAAAGCATTTAGGTAATTAAGTGTATAAAACACTTAGAAAATTTATAAGTGTTATTATTTCAAAACTGATAATTCATAATGAGATTACATAAACGTATTTCACTTATACTTACACTTTGTTTCATTTGTGATTGACAAATGGATGAGTTAAAGTTTGAACTAAAGCATAATGTGGCAGCATTTCTTGATGAAGATATTAGAGATGCAGTTGTTTATGAAGAAATGATTAGATTTCTTTTGAGAACTAGATTCATATATACCATGTGTGCATGTCCAATTATATATGCATGTTTGATTAAGAAGTTTTGGAGAATTGCTGAGATTGAGAAAGATGAAGAGGGAAAGAAAGTGTTGAGTGGTTTCATTTCTGGAGATAAAATGATTAAAGTTTCTAAGTAGTCAATAAGAAGGGCTCTTAGGCTAGGTGAAAAATGAAGCTCAAGTCTTGTCTGAATTTAATATAAATGAATATTGAGAGACATTCATGATGATGGGTTATCCAGATAACTTTCCTAAGAAGCAATTTTTCAGAGCAATAGTGATTAATCACTGGAAACTACTGTGCTATATTTTCCAACATTATATGTCTAAAAGAAGTGTTGGAAGGAATTATTTTGCTGTTGATATTGCCTCTCCAATACTTGTTTTGACACCAAACAAAAGGTTTAATATGGCCAAATGGATCATAAATGCATTTATTTACAACTTTAAGAAATGGAAAAGGAATAAGTACTTGATGTATCCAAAATTCTTTCATATGATCATTAAAAAGAATACCCAGACGTTCATGTTTATGGTGTAAATGGGAAAGATTAGACCTTGAATGCATGTCTGAGACTGTGTATAAGAGATTGGTTGAAGTTACTGGAGCTCAAAACATTCCTATGTTTGAGTATATGACAACTGTTGCATGAAATTAAGTGAATATTAATCAAGATCATTTTCATTTGACTAAAGATTAACGGATTGATCTAAATGATTAATTGAAGATGTAATTTAAGAAGAGGTGGAAGAAAATAAGGATGATGATGAGGATGAACATGTAAATGATGAAAGTTACTCGAGTAGTGATGATGATGATGACAATGATGATCATGATGCTGATGTTTGTGGAAATATTATGGAAACTGAACAAGCTATAGACAGTGAAGATACTGTGTCTAAGAATGTAGATGAAAATGTTGAGAATGCTGAGATTGGAGATGATGTAAATGATCAAGTAGATGAAAAAGAGAATGCTAGTGATAATGATAATAATGAGAATGTTCATAAAAGTTTGGAGCCACATCATTATATTGATTTTGATTACATTGATGTAATCATATCAGAACTAGTTATATAAAATGTACCTTCTCGTGTACAATCATCGGTTCAAGAAGAACAAGAGATAGTGATAGTTGATGAATCTGTATTGAAACAAACTCAATATGCATATGTACAAACTAAAGATTCTAATAATGAATAAGTGATTGATGAAATGAAAGAAAAGAACATTGACCAAGATGAGTTGACCAAGAAACTACAAGAAGAGAATGAAAGACTAAAAGTTGATTCTATAAAGAAAGATTTGTTAGTAAGTGATCTTGAAGAAAAGATAAAAAGGTTGACTAAAGAAGTTGAAAAGTTAAGATAAATCTTGAAAGAAAAAGGGAAAGAATCAGAAGAGATCATAATTGAAAAGGAGACTGAATCCAAAGCTGAAGTGAATGTGATGGAAAATTAAGTAGATAAAGGAAAACGGTAGTTTGATGAAGCTGAGATAGAATCATCATCTCAACCTTCAAAGATTCTACAAACTGGAGAAGAATCTATGGATGTAGATGATGGTGAAGCTTTGGATGATCTAGACACTGAATTTCTTGATAATTGGTATGATGAAGTGCTAGAAGATGAAGATGTATGTGAAATTGCTGAATCTCTAATTCATAATGTACAAGAGATATACCAAGTGACTTTGAAGATAGGTATAATTACTTGGTGAAGAAGAAATATAATCATGTAAGTTTGGATAGATTGACTATATCCAGATAAATGAAGAGTATGAGAAATGTTTATTCACAGAATCAACAGCTCTGGTGGATACAAATGAGATTTGTGTAAAACATGGAGAATCACCAATGCATGAAAACATAAACATAGATGATATTCCTATTGCTGAATTGCATAATCCTGATCCTAAAGATATGAGTGTTCCAACCTTGAGGATGTGGTTGCAATCAATGAATTATTCTAGAAAGAGATTAAACAGATTGCAGGGTACATCACTAAGAAACTTAGTAAGAAGTTTTGAAGAGACGGAGAAACAAAATAATAATATGGATGTGCTTGATACGGATAATTCTCAATATTTAGAGATAAACAAAAGGACAAAGATGTTAAAGACACAAAGGATTTAATCTATGGAATTAGTGAGGATAAGTCATGATAAAAGGAAGGAATTTGTAAAGTTGTTTCCAAGACAAAGAAAAACAAGCTTACAAAGTGACTATAGATCAAAAACAACTATGGAAAAAAGCAAATCAGCTAGAGACATTGTTAGAAACATGCTGCAAACATGACAATCAATTTCAAAGTTATTAAATGTTATGATTGTGCCTGATACAACCAAATAATTGAAGATTATTGCATGGAAATATGATGATGTATTTGATGCATTTTTTATCAAGAGAGTTAATGATATATATGATGTTTATTTTTCTTACTCTAGCATCATAGTTTTACTAGTCAAAGATATGAAACAATTTCATAAGTTACCTCTGATCAATCCGTCAAAGGCTTTAAGAGAAGATAACTTTGTGAAATTATTAGATTGTGGGATTACAAGAATGGCATCTTTTCTCCAAATAGGGTATGATCAGGAGGATAAGATGTATTTTCAAACGTTGAAAAGGAAAAGGAAAGGAGAATCAAGCTCAGTGGAAAAAGAAAGTTACTTATAAGCATATACTGACTAGTATTTTGATAAAGTAACAAATCCAAGATTTAAAGTGATTTATTGAATTCAAACGTCCAAACCAATCCTAAGATGGTTTTATGATTCTGATACATTTTAGTTGATGCTTGTCAGGAATTTAGATGATTGGGAAAAAACTTGATATGCCTAATTGGTGTGTTTGAACTTAAGTTGTTACACCCAAGTTACATTTCATTTCTACTAATTCAAAAGTATGTTCAAGTGTCTTATTTGATGGCTAAAAATGATCGAAAGTAAGTGTAAATGTTGCTATAGAGCATATTTCGTTGAAGAAAGCTCTAGCATATGTATATATTATGAAGAAATATATAAAGAATATTGAGTTCATGAGGATTTCAATAAAAGGAGTGTTGTAGATACATTCAAGTGATCATACTAAGCCAATAGTGTTTTATGCAAACATTAACATTGTTGTCCTTCCTAAAGATACATTACAAGTGATGGATGCTATGGAGAAAAAGAAAAACGAATCAAAACCAGATCAAGGGATATTAGCTATAAAATTCAAGTAAATAATCAAGATTAAAGGAGTTAGAGATGTATAAAGAAAAACCTAAGTTTAAAATCAAAGAAGAACCTAAAGATTTCTTTTGACTGAAGACAGAATGAAAATCTTAGGGGGAGTATTGTTGGAGCACTTTTGAAGATTGGCATTAGTATATATATATATATATATATATATTTTTGTCATAGTATAGGGACTTGTTGTCTAAATATATGTTCCTAGTTTTGATTGTTAGTATAAATAGGATATAATATGTATTTTTTAAGGACGAAGATTGTTAGAACTTTTCTATTATTCACTCTCTGTACATTGTATCCATTTGATGTTGCTTTCAATGAAATCTCTATGAATTTTTGAAGTATTTTGCATTTGTGTGATTACTTTGTGCTTATAACTGATCATTGCATTACAACATGAACACAAATCAATTCATTTGAACCTATCAAAAGCCCAATAAACAATTAGCCCAACTAGGGCCTAGTGAGAAAATCCAATCCAAAAAGTATTATTATAAAATATTAAATAAACCATTCCACAAACTGTGGGATTCGTTCAAGGTTTAAGCAATCACGCAGCAAGAATCCACGTGTAGATTAGTTAGACGTCAAACTGCAAATGGATATCCGGCAAACAAGTGAAAAAGGGTGTGAGTAATAAATAGTAAAACTATAACGTATCGATATATTTTACCTTATGAATGGAAAAGTTATTGAAGTGACTCACGTTAATTTAACAAACACTAATGATCTATAGTTATAAACAACACAATTTTGATCAACAACAAACATATGTTAATTAGAGCATAATATTAGAAGACGTGAAGTAGTACAAAGTATTCATACTAGAATTAAATATTCATAATAATTTTTAAATAATCAAAACATTTGTATCGCGAACGATAATCACATTTGTAAAACAAGTTAAATATGCATCTTTCAAAAAACACTAACTTAGATGTTACCATTGTTTGGTTAGAATAACTTCAGAAAATAGAATTGGAAGACTTCAGAAATCAAATAGGAAATCAGCTTGCGATGATACTAAGAACACAAGTAAAAGATAGAACAATAACACTCAAATGTGGTTTTCAAGAATGATGTATATAGCCTAAGGTTCTTACTAGTGATACAAAGCATATTTTTAAATACAAGTACTGGAGATACTATATACTTCATCCTACAGCCGGTCATACTTTGATAGCCAGCTGGAAACATTAATCTAAACAACAAGATTAATGTAGAGTCAAAAGGCAGATTACCTATTGACTTCTGACTATGACATGCCACAACTCATATCCTTATATATTACAAAATGGATAAAAATACAAAAGTAGAAATTTATAGACAAAAGACTTCAATCTATTGTTTGACAAAATTATGGACCTTTCATCAACTCATATAAGTTGGTGAGTCTATCAAAAGTGGCATAGGAAAGTTGTTCAACTTTTGTCAGAAATGTGAATCAGAAAAAGTATGTCTTCCCTATCTTTGGAAGAAATCAATATTTGGTTTCGGAAGTGTAAATCCAAGGATCGTAATCTGGAATGATCATTGTTATAATGGTATCGATTTAATTATTGCGGAATGATCATTAATCGTTACTTAATTGATTAATTATTAAAATTCAATGATAATGAATATTAATGCTGAAGAACATATTGATATCAATACAATAATAAATGAACAATATTTGATTCAAAAGTATTTCTTTAAAACTTGTTAATGATTATAGATGAACAAATGATGACCGGTATAAACAACTTCAAATGTGTTGATGTTCATCAATGAGTCTTTGGTCTTTAGTCTCATCTGTATCGATGTTCATTTAGAATATCTTCGGATGAAAGTCTTGTAAGAAAAATATCTATTCATCCGTAAATGTTTCTTACACTTAGTTAATTTCATAAATTAACCAAGTATAATGTTTGTACCTTCAATCATACACATAAATCAACACACATATGGGTTACCGTTATACATAATGCATACATTAAAATAGTAAATTACATATATTCATTACAAGTATTGATTAAAGTTCTAAGCCTATACAAAATGATCTAGACCAATTGTTCCTAGATCTAACAATACTCCCCTTTAAGTTTTGAAACTTTCAATTTAGCTCTTCAGGCTTGACAAGTCATTGACTCTTGCTATTATTTATTGTAAAACTATGAAACAAGAGTCTTCTCATCATCATACTTGTAGTTAATCTTCATCTTGCTGATGATATGTAATGTTTCAAAACTTATACCCAAAACATCTTCTTTAGTAGTCAGTGTTTCCATAAACACTCTGATTATTCTCTATTTGTAGCTCATCTTGTTCTGAGATTCTCATTTCAGATACTTCCTTGATGTTAGTTCCTATCAATTGCCCAGCTTCATATCTTCTTCTCTTGTATGGCTTTGCATGCAGTTTTTCAATCACTTGAATCATGTGAACATATAGGCATAAATCATTCTACGCTCTTTCACTAGCCAACTTTAGGAAGACTTTGACATGCACATATGAAGTGTAGCTGGGGTGGAGCAGCTTGATTTCCACTAGATCAAATATCCTGAATCATTCAGCTCTCTTCTTCTTTACATTCCTCATTAGCACCAACTGTTTGTTTTCTCAACATATCCCCATTCTGTTATGGGATATGAGAGTTCATTCGAGTAAATCCAGGATAATCAAACTTGAATCAAATAATTGAAGATTGTAAATCAAACAATGATAAACATAAGAAAACCCCTTTTTGATCTATTTTGATTCCATATAATTTGTACAAAGTGGAAAACCCCAATCAATTGGTCATTCAACCATTAACCAACACTAATGACAAATAACCTATTTATAGTCTAGACTAATATTCACTAATTTTACTTAACCCCGTAGACTTAGGCTAATTAATGAAATTACATATAATGCATAAAAATGACTCAAACAAAGTAAAATATATTCTGTTCACACAAAATATATTTATTACAATAAAAACTTCTAGTCATATTAAACTTCATCACCTTGTCTCTGTTATTCATCTCCAACATGTCGTGTTGATTTTTGCATTGACTTTGACCGTGACGTTGACTTTTGTTGACTTTGATTTTGACCGTGACTTTGTTTTTTGTTTTTTTTTATTTTTTTTATAAAACTGTATAAAAGTAGAAATTTACTAAAGAAGATATTCCAAACTTCACTAATTATCAATATAAGAAATGAATTATCAAGAGATATGCAGTGATTGTGAAGAGAGAACTATGATTGTGCAGATTAAAAATTTAAATTGTGGATAAAATACCATGACTATAACGTGTTTGTTCCGCCTCAAATTGAATTAGGAACAATCTCTGTCAGTAAACTGGATTACTAACAGTCCTCCTAAATTGTTCATCCACTCATAAATAGATTAGTTAGAGAGGGGAACCCAGGCTATCGTAGTGCTGGGTGTTCCTTTTGCAACAGCAGAAGTAACCTGCTTTTACAAACAATATGCTGAAATATCGGGGAGAATTGTATCCTTCTTTATAATTTGCCAAATTTGTTTCGGTTTAATTAATTTGGATTGAAAGAATTAAATTTGGTTATTTCTATCTTTGAATCATGAGAAACCGGCTTCACATGAAATGGTTTGGATAGAGGGTTTCTCATCCAACCATTCAATGATGTGTGCTTATTACCTCTTGATCTAGAGAGCAACTCGTGTTGCCTTTACTATTTGGAAAATTGTTTGTAAACTTATAACTGGAGAAGCAATTCGTTTTGCCTTTAACATTGTAACGCCCCGTTTCCTGGAGACCTCACAATTGGTCATTCACCATGATAATTATATAAAACATACAAACGTACAAATTCAAGCAGCAGAATTAAACTTTAACAAACCATTCATGTCATTAAAAGTACTGCTGTTAGGCAGTACCGTTTGGTTTAAATTAGTTTACAAAGAACAGTTTACTACATTGCGAAACAACAGAGAGTTCATGATAAAAATGGATGTCAGTCTTGCCCCTCCGAGTAGCTTCCCCCGAGTGCCATCCTCAGCAACAAATTACCT
>BJCM01210256.1:0-23526 GCA_018326385.1 Flaveria bidentis | reverse complement strand
CTTCATAATGCTCTCAAAGTCCTTACACATTTGGTCATTTGAGGAACCAAATATGATGTCATCAACATAGACTTGAACGAGCAAAATGTCCTTTCCAGACTTTCTGATGAAGAGAGTCTTGTCAATGGTACCTCTAGTGTAGCCATTCTTCAGAAGGAACTGAGACAAAGTCTCATACCACAGCCTAGGTGCCTGGTGCAGCCCATACAGAGCTTTATCCAACTTGCACACATAGTTGGGGTGCTGTGGGTCTTCAAATCCGGGAGGTTGGAATACATAGACTTCCCTATCTATATCCCCATATATAAATGCACACTTGACATCAAGTTGGTAGACAGTGAAGTCCTTAGATGTAGCATAAGCAAGGAAGATCCTAACTACCTCAAGTCTTGCAATTGGTGCAAAAACATCAGTATAATCAATTCCTTCCTCTTGAGTGTATCCTTGAACTACAAGTCTTGCTTTGTTCTTTATGATCAAACCTCTATTATCTCTCTTGTTTCTGAAAACCCATTTGGTGCCTATAGGTACTTGACCAGATGGTAGCGGACATAGGTTCCATACCTTTTGTCTCTTGAATTGGAGCAGCTCCTCTTGCATCGATTCAAGACAACTACTATCTTTCAAGGCATCTTCTACCTTCTTGGGTTCCATCTGAGATAGAAAGCATGAGTACAAACAGACATTCCCTTGATGAGTCTGTCCTCTTGTTCTCACACCCTTAGTAACATTCCCTATAATGTTCTCAGTTGGATGAGTGTTGTGAATCCTAAGACGAGGAATCACTTCCATTTGCAGAGATAGATCCAAGTTGGATATATTCTGCTCACGAACTGGAACACTCTGTCTAGCTGTTGCTTCAAAGTCATTTAATGAGGACTGATTGAATGAATGACAAACATCATCAATAGTTGGCTGTGAAGTAGTATTAACAGTTGCCTGTTCCTTCAAAATACTACTTCCCTCTGCCTGGTGTTGTGGTGGATCACGTGATGAGTTTTGAGGCTCAGTAAGTGAATCACTTGTTGAGGCTTCATTGTTCCTTGATATAGTTAAACTATTAGATCTGTGAATTGAGGAAGCTTGGTGTATTGCAGCACTTTCAAAAATATGATCAGGGCCATTCCCCCTAACACAAGGAGTGTGCTCATTAACAACTATATTGGATGACTCCTCAAATTGTTGATTCTTAATGTTGTATACTCGGTAAGCTTTGGAGCTAGAAGAGTATCTAACAAAGATAGCATCATCCGACTTTTCAGTAAATTTTGCTAAATTGTTCTTTGTGTTAAGTATGGTACACCTGCAGCCAAAGGACCTTAGAAAGACAATGAGCAGTGGCCTCTTGTTCCATAGCTCATAAGGGGTTTTTCCATGTGGCTTATCTACAAGAACTCTATTATGCACATAGCATGCAGTGCTGACTGCCTCTGCCCAGAATGTTAGAGGTAGTTTTGAATCAGCTAACATAGTTCGAGTAGCCTCAATAAGTTTTCTGTCTTGGTATCTAATGAAGCCTTCTATTCTTCTACTCGAAGACCTGAAGTTTTTAGGGGTAATGATGGGAGCTTTTGTCATTGTTCCCATCTCTAACTCAGATTTGTTAAGGGCCATTGAGTGAGTGAGTGGTAGAGAGGAGTAAAAATAGGTTGATTTGGATGGTTAGATCATGCAATCAAGAACCTGAAAAGCTCTGATACCAATTGCAGGATCAGTGTTTGTCACTTAAACACAATGTTTTCTCTCAAAGTCACCTAGAACAGCACTCGGGTATATGAAGAATCAATAAGAGTTGATCACAATGTATAAAGTAATATAGAGCACAGAAACATAATTTTCAAGATACTTTTATATATTGATTCTCAACTCAAAATACAAGACTCTTACAAGCAGATGTTGTTATGGCTCACTTGGTTACAATGAGTTTCAAAGAGAACCTATATATAATACTATCTACAGCCGGATATACTTTAATACCAGCTGGGATTCCTTAGCTAAAGCCTATACTACAAGACTATAGTTTAAGATCTCAAATACAGTATTATCTGAGATATGGTAGTCAGGACATGTCCCCGACTTACCTTTTGTCACCAACAAAAGTTGGTAACATGTACTATCATAAAAAGGTAAAAAGTGGAATAAAGTATGGTCAACAACATGGCTCTTTGAGAAGAAGCCATGCTGTATCAGAAGTCTGCAGTGGAGTGTCTGAGACCATACTTGTGTCCACTAGTCATAGCAGTGTCTTTCGAAGGTTAAATGGCTTCGGAAGAGTAAGTACTTCCGAATCCACTTATACTTCGGAAGAGGCTGCTTCTTCCAAGGCTTGGAGACTTCTTCCTTTCATCATACTTTGGAAGTGATCTTTACTTCATTCGTCTAAGTCTTGAACTTCGGAAGTATGCACTTATCTTCGGAAGTAGGGTTCTGTCTTCGGAAGTTGGTTTTTCCCTTTATCTTCAGAAGAACTCTACAACCTTCGGAAGTTCCATGTTAAGCTTCGGAAGCCTTTGCATGAAACACCAAAAATAACTTAAGTGACATAGTTTTGGTTGCATTAGCCTTTTTTTATCCAATAGAAGAACAAGGAGACAGACAAATATTTACTCTCCTTGGTGCTGAAAGTTTTGAGAAGTAGAGACAAGTGAAGTTTTGGTAGCATCAGCCTAGGGGGAGTTTGTTGGATCAAGAAGGCTAATGCAACCAAAACTATGTCACTTAAGTTATTTTGGTGCTGCATGCAAAGGCTTCCAAAGCTTAATATGGAACTTTCGAAGGTTGTAGAGTTCTTCCGAAGACAAAGTAAAAGATCAACTTCCGAAGACAGAACTCTACTTCCAAAGACAAGTGCAGACTTCTAAAGTTCAAGTCTTAGAAGAATAAAGTACAGAGCACTTCCTAAGTATGATGAAAAGAAGAAGTCTCCAAGCCTCGGAAGAAGCAGCCTCTTCCGAAGTATAAGTGGCTTCAGAAGTACTTACTCTTCCGAAGCCATCTAACCTTCGGAAGACACTGCTATGAACCAGTGGACACAAGTATGGTCTTTGACACTCCGTTACAGACTTCTGATACAGCATGGCTTCTTCCCAAAGAGCCATGTTGTTGACCATACTTTATTCCACTATTTACCTTTTATGATAGTACATGTTACCAACTTTAGTTGGTGACAAAAGGTAAGTCAGAGACATGTCCTGACTACCATATCTCAGATAATACTTTATCTGAGATACCTTAAACTATAGTCTTTAGCTAAGGAATCCCAGCTGGTATCAAAGTATATCCGGCTGTAGGTAGTATTATATATAGATTTTCTTTGAAACTCATTGTAACCAAGTGAGACATAACAACATTTGCTTGTAAGAGTCTTGTATTTTGAGTTGAGAATCAATATATAAAAGTATCTTGAAAATTATCTTTCTGTGTTCTTTATTACTTTCTATATTGTGATCAACTCTTATTGATTATTCTTATACCCGAGTGTTGTTCTAGGTGAGTTTGAGAGAAAACATTGTGTTTAAGTGACAAACACCGATCCTGCACCTCTTCTCAATTCTCACCCTTACTTCATTACCTTTAATATTTATTGATTAGGCTTCTATGACCACGTCTGTTATAGTTTTCAATGCACTGATTAGATTTTTTAAATGTCTTATGAGTTTGTTGATGCGGAAATGGCTCGTCGCTATGCACGTGTCTTTTTTATTAGTCTTCGTATACATATGACTTCTATCCAACACTTCTTATGTCCATATATTCTTTGTTTCGTTTGAGCATCTAATCAATTTATGGTATTATAGATATCATAATAGTTCGATTTATTAGAGTATTTTTTATCATAGTTAAAAGAAATCATTCAGTAATGCTAATCCGGTTGTCGAGACTCGATCAAAAACAAGTTAATATATCCGTCTTAGCTACTTTTATTGCATTAGGGTAAGTAAGGTTGTCTCCACAGTGAATATGCAGTGGAAATTGTTTAACTAATACAACTCGATTAACTAAAAGACACAAACTTTGACAGTAAATATTGAAACTTTGAATGAATTTACTAACACAAGTGTAAAAAGCAATCAACTTTGGAATGAATTTAATAATTAATAAGAAAACAAGTACTTCCGAGTTTCAAGTTCTACAAGATCAATGGTTATTAAGTGTAATTTAGGGTTGCATAAACACGACTCAAAATATTCACTTTTAATTGAAGTGATAACCGATGAATAATCTTTTAAGATTTATTCATTCACAAAGTTACCAATTCATCTATATCAAGTTATTTATTTTTCTTAATGAGTTAAGGATGCAAGGAAACTTAAAACTGATGATAAAGCAAATAACTTATTTATAAACAAACTTTTTAACCCAATCAAAACCTTCAAATTACATTAAATCACAAAGTGTTCAACATAAAACCCTAACATGACTAACCGTCTCACTTGGCAAGAACTACCCACCCGAAAGCAACCGCGAATGATTTAGCCACTCATCGTCCTCATTATGTCTTCAATCTTGTTTTGATGATGAATGTGGATGATTTGGAATGATTAGAGGAGGTTCTAACGGCTGGCTTTCATCCAAAATTCATTCTTGGGGCTCAAGGAATGTCTCCCACAAAACTTTAATAATTGGGGTTTAAATAGAATTTAAAATTTGAAATAATCCTCCAAATATCGTGTTAGACTATAACTTATGGCCTATAGGCCATAGGTTACGACCTACCTTCAACCAAGCGACCAAACATTCTGTCATACGGGGTTCACATGCGGACTCAACACAAGGCTGTAAGTTATGTTCTCAAGCCGTAGCTGACGGCCTCCCTGATTTTTTTCACAATGTTGTTCGTTTTCGGCATCTTCCAATCCATAGTCTTGTTACTATTTGTATCATTCTTAAATAATGTTCGTTAAGCTTTATTTAATCTATAATTTAAACACGTAACAAAGTTATTATATTGGATATCAAATTTAGATTAAAAACAATGTTTTATACATCTAAAACTCATACCTATCACCAACACATCACATGCTTTGTTTATGGTACTCATAGGAATAGAAAATATTTTAAATTTATACATATAACAAGTATTAAGCACCCTCGTTACGGCGGTGCATAAAACTATGCCAAATAGCATCAATGTCACACCATGATCAGCAATAACCAACACTGGAAAACTCATATTAAAAAATAACTAAAAACAAAAAATAAACGAAAAATAGACGTAAAAACGTTAAACCACGCATGTGAAACATTACACATCAAACACTAACCTAGTCAATCTAATACCCGCACCTTGCGACGAGACCCTTAAATAAGGAAAGAATCGGCGTAACAATGTTGAACGACACACACATATTACGAAGTGTAACTTTCAAATTTTAGACCGAAATGTGAAATGAAAATTTTGTAAATGTTAATAAGGATTAAATTGTAAACGAAGTAAAAAGTATGTGGTCTAAAATATAAATTAAAAAAATTAAATGGTTGTATCATATGCATAACAATGTGTAAATAGATGTTGGTAATTAGAATATATACTAGTATTCAAGTACCACGAGTTATGGTTGGGTCGTAAAGCCATGTTAAGCATCATTAATGTCACAACATTGCTAGCGACCACCAACAAGTGAAAGCTCGTAAAACAAAAGAAATAAAAGTAAATAAAAATAGATGTAAAAATATTGAAGTATGAACGTGCGTTACGGTGTGTTAATGTGTATAAATTAGAAAAGTATGTTAACTCGATAAGGTTAGATTGGGATGTAAAATAAAAAAACTACAAAAGAATAAAAATAAATGAGACTAAAATTGAAAGTAAAAAAATATGTTAGTGTTAAATATAAAGATTGAAAACTATAAAGTAAGTAAAAAAATATAGAAAAAACTAAATAAGATACAACCTATAAAACATAAGTTACAAACCATAATGCACAACTAAGTTGGTAAATTAGTATATACTTAACAAATTTATGTGTATATTATATATACCTTGATCCGGCTTCGATCCATCTATGCTGAATATTAGTTTCTAAGCTAGCTTGTTAGTAAGATATGACGATCATATACGGCTCGTATATAAACGAGAAACTTGTATCTTATTTCAAGTGTGTTTATCTTCGTAGTATGGTGAACATTAAATATTTGATATCTATCATTGTAATCATCATATATTATGTATCTTGGACCTTGACATATTTGTCAAGAGATGACTTAGTCACATACTCTGAACACTATATATATTACTATCTTTTTGCTAAACCTTCATCACCTGTAATTAAACTTACAAACTAACCATGGGAAGGTCTTATAGCTGGTTCGTTCTCACGGTTCAACTAATGATGGACCTAATAGGGTTCGGCAATGCGTTGTTGCAGACGAAAAGGTCCGAGACCTATATCATTCATATGGACCATTCACAAAAACCCGAGCACTTCCTTAACCATGAATCATGGCACCAAAACACCGTCAAGTCCCTATCATCGGCTTGTGGAGATGATAAGGAAACGTTTCTATACTCTTACACTCATTTCATGCATGGGTTTAGCGCGAAGCTGACCCCATGTCAACTAACTGAGCTGGAGAAGTCTCCAGCTCATGTAACAACGTCCAAAGAATCTTTTGGACAGATGTTCACGACCCGTACGCCACGCTTCCTAGGACTGAACCATGGTTCGGGCATATGGCAAACCGCATCTTTGGCAAAGACATGATTATTGGAATACTCGATACGGGAATATGGCCCGAGAGTGAGAGCTTTAACGATCACGGGATGGCCAAGGTGCCATCAAGATGGAAAGGCAAATGCGAATATGGCACGACTTTTAGCCCATCTCTTTGCAACAAGAAGTTGATCGGGGCACGATCATTCAGCAAAGGACTCAAGGCTGCAGGCCTTAATATCTCAATTGAATTCGACTTTGACTCGGCTCGTGACTTCGAGGGCCACGGGACCCACACGTCGTCCACCGCTGCGGGTAACTACGTGAATGGTGTTAGCCATTTTGGTTATGCAAAGGGTGTAGCCAAAGGTGTAGCACCACGGGCACATTTAGCCATGTACAAAGTTTTGTGGTCATCGGACACACTTACATCCGCAGCTACTGATATTTCAGCCGGTATGGATCAAGCGATTTCTGATGGGGTCGATAATGTCATTATCTCTTGGCATGGGACAAACACCCTTCTTTGAAAATGTAATCGCCATTGCATCACTTTCTGCTATAGAAAAAGGTATAATTGTAGTTTGTTCAGCCGGAAACCATGGACCGGCTACAGCCACAGTACACAACAGTGCACCGTGGATTATAATCGTAGGTGCGGGCACGATGGACCGGAGTTATGTAGCCACACTAGAGCTAGGCAACGGGCTGACTTTTGAAGGCACCTCATACTACCCTACTAGTGTTATCATTACTAATACAAGTTTGTACTATGGAAGTAATGATACAAAAACAGCAGGGTGCATGTTTCTAAACACTAGTGAGATTAAAGGAAAAGTAGTGTTGTGTGACGAAAGTAACGAGGATATAAACGAGCAAATGAGTGTTGTAACAGCAGCGGGTGCATATGGTGCAGTTTTCCTGACCGAATCGACGTTTAAGTTGTTTTCTGAGGAGCATTTTACACCGGGGATATTATTGCATACGCACTACGCGAAAGCAATAAAGGAATACGCGAAAATGAGCAACAATGCGGTCGTAAAAGTATGAGATTTGTCATGACAAAGACGGGGACAGGCCCGGCTCCACAAGTGGCTTTCTTCTCGTCACGAGGACCAGACCCGATTACCCCAAGTGTTCTAAAGCCGGATATTCTTGCTCCGGGTGTGGATGTGTTGGGTGCCGTTAGACCGGATGTGCCTTACATGGAGGTTGGAAACTATGGTTTAATGACGGATTACGCACTCTACTCGGGCACATCAATGTCAGCACCACATATAGCTGGAGTCGCCGCTCTAGTAAAGGCGGTTCACCGTGACTGGAGTCCAGCTGCCATCCGGTCCGCTATGATGACCACCGCAACCAAAACAGACAACATGCGTGCAGCCATTGGAGACCAATGGACCGGACTCGCTGCTACTCCGCTAGAGTTTGGGGCTGGTCATGTCAACCCTAATCGAGCCATGGACCCTGGACTCGTCTACGATATGGGTCAACAAGACTACATAAATTTCTTATGTGGTCTCGGTTACACCACCAAACAAATGGCTACTATCTTAAGAAAAAGCCAATGGACTTGTCAAAATCAAACCGATCTTAACTACCCTTCGTTTATCGCGAATTTCTCAAACCATGCCACCTCTATGTCCCAAAAGCACTTCATGAGGACCGTTACGAATGTTGGAGACCGGGCATCGACTTATCAGGCTGTTCTAAATGTTCCTAATGGTATGATCATCAAAGTGGAGCCTAATGTTCTAAGATTCACTAATAAGTATGAGGTACAAAAGTTTGTACTAAGCATACAAGTGGAGAAACATTCTTCAAAAGTGAATTATGGGTTTCTTGAATGGATCGATGAGCATAAACACATTGTGTCCAGCCCTATTGTAGTCGTTAGAGATTGAGAGGTTTTGAAGACTCGATAACTCATGAGCAACTGATGAGTGTTGGTGAGGTTCCAATACATAATATTTTGAATAATTTAAGCATGTTGTGAACTTGTGATCAGTCATTTAGTGGTTATCTGTTACTCAAAGTAGTGGTCTAACGGTTCCTTATTTTATGTTTTGTTGTTAGGAGTCTTTTTTTTATTTAAGTCGTGTATCATATCCTTAGTTTCCACTTTCTAATTCAATTACACACACTTTGAAGGTCGATAATATATTAACATAAGCCAAGGCTTTAGTACAGAGTACAATCAAAGGGAAAAATAAAAACAACTACCCACTTCACTACATGCATATGTGAACACAGATGGAAAAACTAAATAACAATCAACCCATGACAATCTAACTTTGAATTAATACTTTTAACGCCTACTATTTATCAAGACCACATAATTACGGTGATGCTCGGGAACATCTAAATTCCAGTGTTGCCGGTGGATTCAGATCCCGTATCATATCTCTTAAATCAAAACTTGTCGATAATCACAAGGGAATTCGTTTAATTGTAAAGTACCTGCAAGGTATGAAGTCTATTGCCGATGATCTTGCCCTAGCGCAAAACCACGTTGCTAAAGAAGATCTTCTTCTTCACATTCTTTCTCAACTCGTTGAAGGTTATAGCACCATTTTGGATGCTATTAAGGTACATGAAACCCCATTATCCTATCTAGAATAATTTTACAAATTAACAGATTTTCGACATGTCCTCAAAGAAACTACAATAGCCACCAAACCTACCTTGACCACAGTTAATCATACTGCACACCAACATGGCAGATCGCAGCCCCGTTATGAATCTAATAACTTCTTCTTATGGGCCAAATCGATTCCAAAACACCAACTCTTCCAGAAATCACTACAAAAGGAACTAAGGCACTAATCACCACCTAAATCTTGGTATCGAATACACAGACACAGGTTATAGATGTAAAGAAACTTTATTTACAATACATGCATTCGTATATAAAGGAAATCTGCAGATACATCTCCCTATTTATACTAGACTGAATGACAGTTACTAACAACCTTGATAGCTGCCTTGGTGGTTATTTTTGGGGGGACTAATGACTTACCAAATTCACCCATATGTACATACTTAAACTATACATAATATTGTCACACTTAAATACATACAAACTTATTTACATAATTAAACATAATGACAACTTTATATTCTAACACTAAATGGGAGTCGTCAAACTTGTAGCAATAGCTTCTGCCAGTTTTGTAAGATCGCAGGACGTACACCCGATATTGCAGAAAGTTATCTCGATTTCTAAGTTATATAAATATCACAGTTAATTACAATTAATAAACAACACCAGTAGCCAATATTACCACTTCCGGTTTAACCCAAATTTCATCAACCTGGCTCTTTGAGAGTGGAGCTTCAAATCATGTTACATTAGACCGATCCACCCTCCAACGTGTCTTAATTAGATTATGGTGATTTTGATGGGATAATACTTGGTTATGGTAAAAGTTTACAATATCTCATTTGTTTTTAAACACATCAACACACCTCACAAAAATTTATCTTCACCCAATGTATTATGTGTTCCACATCTACGTCACAATCTTATATGTATTGCAAAATTATGCAAAACTAACCGAGTTTCAATTGAATTTTTTCTCACACATTTTTTTGTAAAAGATCTTCGCATAAGGGTGAGAGCAATGGATATGTTTATTATGCTCACTTACTATCAACCTTGCAACTGAATGTCACTATTAAAGACACTACACTCACTTGGCGTCACAAGCTAGGACATCCATTTTTCAAAGTTTTCAAATCTCTTGTTTTTTGTCTAGGTTTCAATTCTAAATCTTTCTTTGGTTCTCATATGTATTGTTCCTCATGTTCAGTTAATAAAAATCATAAGTTACCTTTTAACCCAAATTTCTTTGTTACTACAAAACTATTACAATTATAATGAATTTGTAGGTTGAAACTTTGCAAGCTCAAATGCAAACCCAATTTGAAGAGGAGAGGAGGACAGGGGAGGAGTTGCAACAATAAACACAACAAACCCAACTACAAGCAGAACAAACTCAACAACAAATGCAACAAATGCAAGAAACGTTTTGAAAACAATTGAATGATTTCATGAGTCAATGGAAATAACATCATGGTAACTAGTAGTCGTTTTGTTATCTAGATATGTTACTTTTGTAGTTTACATATTTAAATGTTTGTTGTAATTTGTATCTTTTATATTTTGTTTGTAGTAGTTGTGGTTGATTTGCAACATATTTTGTGGGTAAAATTATGGTTGATTTGAAAAGCAGTTTTAGTATATTTTTACTGTTTTTTAGCAGAAAAAATTTGGATTTATATGTTTTATTAAATTTCTTTTAAATTAAAAAATATTTGCGTTGCAAATGCGTTAGAAATTTGACACATGGGTTCCTGAAAATTGTAGCAATAGCGTCGTTGTTTTAAAATACGTATTTTAATAATAATAACATTGCGTAGCAAATGCGTTGTTTGAAAATACGTATTTTGATATCGCGTAGAAAAATTGTCGTTGTTTTAAAATACGTATTTTGACATTGCGTAGCAAATTCGTCGTTGTTTTAAAATACTTATTTTGACATTGCGTAGCAAATTCGTCGTTTTTATTAAAATACGTATTTTGACATTGCGTAGCAAATGCGTCGTTGTTTTAAAAATACGTTTTTTATATTAGTAATAATATTGCGTAGCAAAAGCGTTGCAATTAAATAATTAGTTCAGAATTATTAAATTAAGGTAATTAGGATAATGAGTGGGAAATGCGTAGTAGGTTCTTACGCTATGTTTTTGTCGCAAATATGTCGTATAATGCGTCGCAAATGTGTCGTTAACTGTTTGCCACGAGCATTTTTCCGACAAAATGTTTTTGTCGCAAATCCGTAACAAATGATGTTTTCCTACGTATTTGCGACGAAAAAACGCGTAGCAAATTCTTTTTTTTCTAGTAGTGATAACCCACCTCTATAATTATTCATGTTGAAAAAATTATAATACATTAAAAACTATAATACTATTTTACTCCTAATTCAAATAAGGTTCCACTAATCTTCCTATATGAGATTTGATCTTCTTCTTTATGCTTTGGTTTAGGGAAATCTGGTGCATAATGTCCATGATTATTGCAATTATAGCATCGTAATTTATTTACGTCAAACACAAACTTGTTTTGGTATCTTATATATGTAAGGCCCCGTTCCCGGGACGCTTACAACTGGTCAATCATCGCACGTAAAACATGTAATAACATCCATTTAAGGAAAACGTTGCAGCGGAAACATTAAAACAAACATTTCATTTCATCATAATAAACGCTTTTGCAAAATAATACAATCGTTCATTTCAAAACATCGTTCGTTCGCATTACAATGCAAAAACATTAAACAAAAGAATGTCATCCCAAACGAGTTGAGTAGTCGCCTCGTGCCATCCTCAGCAACCATTACCTGCCAACTGGAAAACACATAAAAGTCATCGTTGCTGAGTGAGTTCTAATTTTATAATAAAACATAATTTTCTTTCATTAAAACCGTTCTTTACTCATGCGATCATACATCGTACGTACACATAGATAATATCATTATTATCTTCATCATTCGTTCGTTCATCATTACATCTTTTCATTTCGTCAACACCATGAAATTTACCCTTCCATCATGCATAAAGCTAGTACCGGGCCGAAGTCTATCATAGACCTTCTATCATGGCGCACAGCAGCCTGGCCACAGTACCGAAGGTAAATTCAAGTGTACCATAGTCATGTGCTTGGCCCTTCCGTCATGCATAAAGCTGATACTAGGCCGAAGTCTATCATAGACCTTCCATCATGGCGCACAGCAGCCTGGCCACAGTACTGAAGGCAAGCAATGGTTCCATACAAATGGTCAATCACAAAGAAAGACCCCGATGTGCATCCTTTTGGGGTAGCTAACCCACACACCGTTAGGCTAACACCCTACATTGGGGCGTGTCCCGACATACAAGGTTTGCAAGACTTTCATTACTTTCATCGTTCATTAATGCATGCATTCATTCATCATGTTCCTCTTTTCATTATCTTTCACTTTACGTTACATAATACTTTCATTTCATTCATTAATATTTGATGTAAAGCCATGGGAAAATAATAATACATCACAAGGAACATAAACATAACATTCAGTCATCACCATGCGGGGCATCATACATACATAACATACATCATGCATAATCATACAACATCATACATCATCATCATCATCATTTATGCCCAACATAACCTCTAAGGCCTCAGAAGTCATCTTTCATGAACTTACGGGACCCTTCCACGTCAAAACTTGCATCTGCACTTTCCCTCGAAAGTCAGTAAATAAACTACGTTTTCCTCGGGTACACCAGCCCTACTTGGGCGTATGGGCACCCTTCAGTCGCATGGCCTCCTAGGCGGCTGAACATCATGTGAATGGACCTAATGCGGATGAACACTTGTGTGAATGGACCTAATGCGGATAGAACTAGGCGTATGGACCTTAGTCGCATGACTCCCCATGCCATTGACCCTCAGTCGCACGACTGGCATGCGTATGGGCTCCAGTCGCACGACTTACATGCGAATGAACCTCAATCGCTCGACTGGTGTGCGTATGGACCTCAGTCGCATTCCTTTCGGTTGTATGACCTCCAGTGGCATAGTATTCGGTCTCATAGCCCTAACTGATGCGGAATGCAGTTCATCCCGAACCCAATCTGCCATTTTTGACCTCCAAGCTCTTCCAAACCTCTTTTAAGCTCAAATCAACTATACTAAACCTTAGGAATGCACACCACAACCCCATCCAAGCACACACAAGCCTGAAATCAAACACCTCTCGCATCACACACAAACACATACACACGAGTCAAACACACACATTTCCAAAACGGGTTTCACTATGTGTTCCATCCCCAAATCAGTTGAAAACATGTAAAAGAGGGGTCCTAGAACTCACATAAACAACACCGTCGAGTATAGCTTCGATTTAACCCGCTACACTTCAACTTTCACGCTCGAATCCACACGAACCAAGCTTGAGACCACTTTTTCTTTCTCTTTTCTCTCTAACCCGAAAATGAATGAGTGTGGGGGAGGGTGTGGGCTGCCTTCCCCTCTTATACCCCCACTCATTCAAGGGCTTTCCTGTTTTAGCAAGTTTGATCCCTCGACTTTGGACTATATTTCTTTTTCTTCTTTTGTCGGCTTCAAAGAAAATATCCGGGTGTTACAATATATCTCTTCCTTCCTTTATAGTCATCATCATTTTCCTTAGAGTTTTCGTGTAACATATCTTCTACTCTTCCCTATTGTCTAAATCTACCAAGGCCTCGACTACGTGATGAGTGAAAACTCTTGTTCCATGATTATCATGATATTTTCCATGACTAGACTTATTTTCTTGATGCATTAATGAAAGTTTTCATTGATTATCTAGTTGGCCTTTATTCAATAGATTGGTTCTTTATTCTAAAGCTTTCATTCTTCCAATTATCTCATTCGAAGTTGTTGTTTCTAAATCAATGTATTGTTCAATAGTGGCTATGACCTGAAAAAGTATTTTAGGTACAAAACTCGAAAGTTTTCTGTCACATTCCGACGGAAGCGTGAAATGTTTTGATGTGACTAGCTCATTCAGAACACATTAATCAAGAAATTTAAATAATTTAACATAATAAAACATAATATAACATAATATATTACATGGTTATAGATAATCAAAGGTTAGGATTACATCATATCATTAGTAGTCAAAATTTAACATAACATAACCCTATTACAAAATATAATATCTAACTACTACATTTTTAGTAACGATGGAAGTGAGTATCCACCGCCAAGCTAAGATCGTACAAATTAACAGTTAGATTCAGACAAAATTTTCCCCAAACTTCACTCCAACCATTGTACACATCAAAAGAGAATAATAAACTATTAGACATGTTGAACACCTGAAAAGGCATACTCAAAATAGTCAACAAAGAGTTGGTGAGATCATAGGTTTAATATCATAACAAAACACATATATTGATGCAACATAATTACAACCAAACTTGATTATAAACAGATGATTTATAACTGTCACCATATAAATCAAAAATAAGATAATATACCACACAACACTTATCCTGTTGGTGTAGGAAATAGTTTTCTAAGTAGAGCTACATATATTATCAAACGGTTTCACATCCGAATTAATGGTTGTATCATAATGACTGTAAAACACAAAAATCTTATACATATGCATCAATCTCAAAACAGTATGCTTTTTCCCTCAAAAGTTTTATAAGTACAAAATGGGGCTATGAGTCTCACGTTTTACTCCGGTAGATTTTCCTATAAAAATATTTACAAACAATTAGTATATCTTTAAAATTTTCAGCATCTCAAATAAAAATATCAATACAGACATTTGTATGTCATGAAATATATACAGTAGGTATATGCAAAAATCTAATAAATTATGTCAAAATTTCATAAGTTAACTATTTACAGCTTATTTTATGGAAATTTTAATTTATTCGAATAAATTAGAAAAAATACTTACAGGCCTCTAAAATTTACTAAAATTTATCAGAATTTACATAACTATATATACACTATCTCATAATTTCCTGAGGTGCTAAATCATTACAAAACTCTTTCTAATAACTTTTAGCATTTTGTCAATATTTAGTAAAATTGGCAGAACATATCCAAAAATTTTATATTTTATACAAACAGTTCCAACATAATTAGTATATTTTGGATAAATTTTTCATGAGCTATCTTATAGTTTATAGATTTTTCCTGATTTTTGAATTACAGATTCTTTCAAAATTTTTAATTTAAACATAACTTTAAATTAGGTCTTGAAAATTAATATATAGGTCCCATAAAATATAAGATTTATCATATAATTTTTCCAACTCTTCACCAAATTAAGTTCTTCCAGTTGGTTATTTTCTTTCAATTACTCAAACAAATTATATAAACTGTTTTACTTATTATAATTGTAACAAAATTTGCAGAAGGTTATTTCTTAATATTTCCAATATATTCACAATGTTTGTTTCTATAATCACAGTCATTTAAGCAAATAAACCAAATTTACAAAATTACACATAATTTCAACCCTGTATTGGTAATCTTTTTGTTTGATTCCATGGTTATCATATTTTTCAGATTCTCAAACCTTTCTTACTGATTTTTAGAAGTGTTTTGTAAAGTTTAGTGAAAAACTTTCAAGGTCTAATCAAAAGGGTTGATTATATGTGTTGTTTAAACACATATATAGCTCACAAACTTAGTTAGCTATAGATTTAGAGAATGAAACATTGATTTTGATAGAAGGAGAGGATAAAAAAATAGTTTGGTAATAGCTTCCAACTTCTTGGTGAATCCGGTTAAGGTGACTCTCCTTGAACTCGATACTAGTACGACGGTTTGAAGGTGATTGTGAGATGGTGTTCTTAATGATGGTGTTTGGCTGTTTTGGAGGTCGAAAAGAGTGTAGTTGGATGATGATTCAGGTTGAGCTGAGATTGTTAGAGGTGATGATGGTAGTACGCGGTTGTGGTGGCTTGTGGTGGTTGTGAAGTGGCCTTCGGCCAAATGGTTACATGTAGTGGAGTTGGTAATGATTAGTTGTAGGATGTAGGCTAGTGAGGTGGTGTTTAGGTTTGATAGGTGGCAATTTAAGATGAAGCTTGGTGTTGTGGAAGGCTAGGTGGCGGTTCATGAGGGTAAATGACTCATCAAGTCATTAATGCAAGGTTAATATATTATTTAAGTGGTCTAATCGGTTGTTTGGTTATCATAATGAACCAAATTTAGGTCTTAGGTGATGCTTATGTTGATGTTTAAGTGTTTAAGTGTTTAAGGTTGAAGGCTTAAGGTTTGATTGGTTTTTGTTTTGGTATCAAGTTTTCTTGATGTCATCTTTGTATTGTGGTGTTTTGGTTAGGTTGTTTCTCATCTCATTTGATGTATGTTTGGTGCTTATAATGTTGAGGTGATTGATCAAATAATAGTTTGTAACAAGAATTTATGCATAAGAATACATGCACACGTAAATTTCATGTATGCATGCAAGCATACATACATACCACATATATATACATACTAAAATACATATAATATAAAGGTTACTCAAAAGGTGGGTAAAAATAATTATGAAAATTTCTTAAAACATTAGTTTGTCTAACCTTAATTTAGGGTTGTCACATTTTCGTACTAAGGTTGGTTGATCAAACATTGACCCAAGACCACTTGATCTAGTAATGATACTATTAAGCTTTGCACTGAATGAATCGATGGTGACTTCTTCTTGCATTCTTAGCAACTTAAATTATGTTTTAAGTGTTTAAAGACATGCTTTTATACTCGATCCACACTGACATGCCTTGTATAAAGTGCATCCCAAACTTTTTTGCACTATTATAATTCTAAAACTTGTAATATTTTATCTTCCAGTAGTGCTTGAAATAAATATGCAATCAACATTATATTCTTATTTTCATTTGAAGACAGATGGTTGAAATGTAATTGTTATAACTTCTAGCAGTGATTAATGTGGAAAGCATTTGTCTTTCATTACCTGAGCAGTCCCTTTGCGTTAGTGACTAGTCTCAAGAGTATCTTGGCCATAAAAGCCCAGTTTACTGGGCAGAGACAAGATCTTAACTCATGTACCTGTGATGAAGGTATAAAATATGTCTTTGGCCTTCCCTTTCTCAATGACCATGTGCATGGCCCTGCCTTGATCTAGTGTCCAATGAACTAGACTTATTGTTGTGCCAATGATCACTTCTCCTTATTTACATAAAGCTGGTTCTAATATCCAAAAGAAAACTCGTAGCGTTAGGTTCTATCATTTTCTACAATCCATTCGCCTTAAGTATGGCTTTCATACGGATTGACCACATAGTATAGTTTGTCGATTTCAAAACACGACATTGGAATTGGACAAGGAATGTATTAAGACCTACTTGATTTGTGCAAAGTTTGATTGTTAGTTGGTGTAGATGTGATACCTTTACAAACCTATGATAATGTCGTGTTGTGATGATATCGAGAGTACCACATATATAAACTAGTACATCTTATACTAGTCTCCTAAACAAACTGAGAGGAGGGAACATTGTGAGACGTTGTGCAATATAAACTCGTACATCTTATAATAGTCCACTAAACAAACTGAGAGGAGGGAACACTATGAGACGTTGTGGATTATTGTGTGTTTTGAGTCTTTTAATGAACTAAATTTAGTTAGTACGTCTATTTTTCAAAAGCAGTATCATTCGCTTGTTAAGTAGTAATTCTATTGATTGTGAATAGATGACTAATTGTATCTTTAAGGAAAATGAGTTCGGCTAATTTTATTTTAAAATTATGTATTTAAACATGTTAATGTTAGATATGTCGTGTGTTGGGTAACATTAAATAGGTTGGGAATAAAGAATATTAGAAATTATGAATAATATGAAATAGGAGGATTTGAATTGTTGAATTAATTAAGATTGTTTATTCATTTTTATTTGTGGTAAACCTATAATTATCAAATGAAAGGTTGCAGGACTCGTGAGTACCAAAAGAGAATTAGAAAAAAAAAATAGGCTTGAGGCCCACGAATTGAAGAAAAGAAATGCCTCATAACACAAAAACAACATATGAATTAAAAAGGGGAACAAAATAAAACCTAACTACAGGAGTAGAAAGGAAGCGACGGCAGCAACAGGAAAAAAGGGAAGAAAAAGAAAATAAAAAGAGGTTTTCTTTACACGGATTCAATTTGGAGTTTTGAACACGAGTAAATAGCAATTTTAAAATGAAGAACAAAATTTGAAGACATGGAATTGATTCAAGCATAGAAGACGATTATGTTTTAATTCGTTCTCAATTATTTTTCTTTGTTACATAATTTATCTCACTCATATTTTTGACATTTGAAACTTTATTATTGTTCTTGATGTTTTTAAATATTATGAGTAGTTAAATTTTTATTACCACCTAGGCTGGGTTGAAAACTAGTCATGTTTTAACTAAATATTTGGTTTTGATTTCGTATATTTGTTTATTAATCTTAGAACTTAATTTTATTTTAATTAAATATGAACACGTGAATTGTTTCATACTTAAAAGTTATTACCATGCTCGTGTATGTTTGATCTTGATTGATTGCGTGACATCTAGATTAGAGTTGCACGTTAAATTAATTACGTTGTGTTTTTAATTTTAAATTTTGATTAGAGATAATCTTAGGAGCATTGGTTGTGATTTGATATTATTTTCCAATGTGCTACCTTATTTAAAACCTAAGTGTGATAGATAGTGCTTAAAACCTCCTACCCATTGCTTGTTAGGTTTGAATTTTGCGAGAGCGTGTTTTGCCTTTCATTCGTGGTGTTAGTGTTTTAGGGTATTTAATTGGATTTAATCCAGTTGTCCTTTGTCTTAGGGTTACAAAATATAATCTTAAAGACATTATGGTAGAAAATCTAAGGGTGACCTTTCATTAGATATTTTAATAAACATATCTTATACTTAACATATGTTTTTGGTTTTTTTAAAGAGTAACAACATAGCTAGTTAACCCTAGATTCGTATTTTTGGATATAGTTATACGAGTCATTGAATTTATCTCATTGTATGTTACTTGGATTCCTACTTACGTAGTTATTTCACACATTTGATCGAATTCAAGTTTCCAAGTTGATTAATTCGTATTTCTTCTGTCGCGTTTAGATTAATTAATTTTAGTTAAATTGATTAATTTGTTTATTAATATTAATTACTTAAAATAATAAAATTAATCGGGTTAGAAGTTGAAGGAGGTTTAATAATGAAAGCCACCAAAAGTGTCCACAAATTCGATATCTGGACTTACCTAAATTTTACTATAGCCGTTTGTGTGAAGTTTAGTTAGGAATTTCCAAATTTTAAAACTAATTTGTGAATAAAACATTTTTATAATATTTTAATATATATATATATATATATATATATATATATATATATTCACACATCAATGTTTAGAAATTATATAGTGTTTATATAAATTAATACTTAAATCAAATAGTATTAAGTTATAATAATATACTTCAATATTTAGTAAGTATATAATTAATTAAAATATTATAAATAATATTATACTTAAAATAAATATATATTAATAATGTTATTAATCAGAAGAAATTAATTAAATATGGGCAAATTAAAAATTATTATATATTACACTTGTATGTAATATTTAAAAAGGTTATATTAGGTATGTTAAATTTTGAATAAAATTACAAGTGTGTAATCATCATATTTTATAACTAAATACCATTTAATTAAGTATTATTTTATTCAAATATTTATATTTGTATAATTATATAATACGTCTTTTTCGCTAGAGATGTAATTTTGCCAATCATACAAGTTTTGAAGCAATATATATAAAAGAGTACAAGGCATTTAAGAGGTGTAAAATAGGAAATTTATTAAAATTTTATGACATTTTAGGGACAATGTGATAAATTTATTTATTAAATTTTATATACCTTGACATTTTTGTTATTTTCTATTTCATGTACTTAGTAAACATTATTAATACATTATTTAATAATATAAATGTATTTAATTAACTTCATTAAATTTTATTTTATTTATGATATTATAAATCGACATTTAAATTTATATTTACTAATTATATTTTTATAACTAAATACTATATAAATTAAGCATTATTTTAATTAAATATTTAAGTATATCTATACTACTATATAAAACATAACTTGAGACATAAATATAATTTCATAAAAAACTAATACACTTATACTAGAAAATAAGTATAATGCAACTTTCTAGTTGCAACTCTTTTTTGAATGAGTTGCATTTGACTGTAGTCCAACTTCTTTCAACACAAAGGTTGCATTAAAGGATTTAATACAATCTTTTTTTATAAAACGTTACAAAATTATATTTAAATTGCAACCTTTTTATTTAAAAGTTGTGAATATGAAATAAAATTGCAACTTTTTACTTAAAGGTTGTATTGTTAAACTTAAATGCAACTCCTATTTTAAATGGTTGTCTAACTTTATATCATAACGAAATATATAGAAAGTTTTGATTCGTAAATAAAAAAACTTTAACTACTGTTCTAGTGATATTTTGGTGTTCAAGTATTTTTGTTATGACCATAAGTAACTGTCATTAGCAATGTTATTTTTAGGTTCACTAGTTTTACCGGTTCACCGTCGGTCTAGATATAATAAACGGATAACATTATAACTATTTTATAACTATATATGTAAAAGATCTAAAAAAATATAAAATACATATATGAAAAACCGGTTCGACTAGTCCAACCCCTGGTTCATCCGATTTGAGCGGTTCATCTGGTCTAGTTCCTAGTTCGACTGCCAGTCCAACCAGTTCAACTGATCCGACTACCGATTCAATGCAAAAACAGTTTTAAGCACCGAACCAGACCTGATTGGAGTCTGGTTCCCGGTCAACCTATCGGACCAGCCAGTCTGATCCGATCTATAAAACAATGGTCATTAGCCATAGTTGCCTGTAATTTACCATCAAACATAATTCATTGACCTTAACAGACACTAACCAACCAAAATCAACTCTCTTTGGTCATTAACGACCAAATTAACCCTAGCTCGGCATCAAAGACCCTAATCAACTAAAAGTGAAATGAAGTGGACATGAACGACAAAATATGAATGGCCGTAAGTGACCATGGACGACCCTGACTGGTTATTTAGGACCCCATATGATCGTCATTAACCGCAGTTGACTGTAATTTACCATTAAACGTAATTTCAATGATCTTAGTATATACTTATTAACCAAAATAAATTGTACTTGTCATTAGTGACCAAATTAAACCTAGCGAGCCATAAAAGACCTTAATTGACTATAAATGAGATGAAGTTGACACAAACGACCAGATATAAACTTCAATATCCATAAGTGATATGCTTTAACCATGAATAACCCTAAAAAACCATAGACGACCCTAATTGATTATTTATGACCATAAACTATCGTCATTTATATAAGAGCTAATAAAACTACTTTTTCATTAGAATTAGTTAAATAAATAAAAAATATATAATATTTGTATAAAATTTAATCTATATATAAACTATCTTTGGTAAATACAATAAAATTAATTAATATAGAATTTATGTTGAATTTAGATCATTTTTCTTATATCATCTGTTCCCCAATTTTTCAAAAAAAAATTAGAAATTCCCTCCTACTAATTTCTATTCCCCCTAAATCTTCAACATAATCAGATCTTCTGATCTTCATGCTTCAAAATCTCCTTTTCGATTTGATTCAAGCAACTAGCTAGGCATAGGTCGTTCTTCTAGCTTCGTCATCTAATCAATTTTCTTCGTTCATCAACTCTCTAAATAAAGAAGTTGGTATTAGGTATTATTGCTTCATCATCTCTACAATTAAAGCTTTTTTGTTTCTCCTTTTTCTTCTAATTTTAAACCGACCATCTGATTATTTAATCATGCATTAAAATTGATGTTGTATGATTATAGAATTCACTTATATATTGAATATTTGGCTATGATAAGTTATTTTTATTAACTCCTATAACGATTATAACGATGTTTATGAAAGATTTAACAAATAGGCATAAGATTTCAAACAACTGCATTTTCAAAAAAGAAATATAGAAAACGAATTTTGATATAATGCTGGTGATATTTGATGCTTGATGCTTGAAGAGTTACTCATAGTTTACATATGGAAAGCAAAGAATAGTTTGTTATTCAAATTATTTGAATTTGTACCTTGATTATATGAAGCATAATAATTTTGATTGATTCACAAATCATGTTTAATTAGTGGTAATGGACCATGCTGATATGAAACATCTTCTTGTTCTAATAGTACCTTGCACAAATATGAGATTTTTTACTTTTGGATGGTTGTGATAACATGATCAAAAAGATGCACAGTTCATGCATATTTAGTCCATCAATTTGCAGCAGGGGGTGTAGGTACCTGCTGCAAGTATTATTCAATGCTTGTAGGATGAGTTAATAAATACTTGGTCTTCTAATAGATGATCATTAGTTGCTGAATGGTTAAGTTTGCTCATTTATTTCAACCATTATTTTTCAACATCATTTGAATTTTTCTAGAAGTTATTAGTAAGTTACTGTCATTCAAGCCAATAGGTGTAAGGGTTAAGATCGTTCACATCTACATAACGCTATTAATAAACCCAAATATAATAATTATAAGTTCTAATTGTAACATTACAAGCATAAGTCTCAAACAAGGAAAATAACATGCATAAAAAGTAATATTTCAAGTTCATCTATTATTTGACTAGGTCCATTACTAGGTGTGAATAGCTTCAAAGATGGCTATCATACTTGTGCGTTTCCTGAAACATGTTGAAAATAAAATGTCAACATAATGTTGGTGAGATTTCCATAGTTTTCAATACATAAGTATATAAAAGATGACAATTTATGTTATGAATTAGTGAACAAAGTAACTAGGGATGTAAGACAGATGCACAATCAAACCTTGACAATTTACAAGTTTTCCACGTTTACAAGTTTATACGATTAGCTAAGTGTACTTGGATTAACCAAGCTGGCTTGTCAGACTCATAGATCTAGACGTCGCCAGGCTAGCAATAGTTAATGATTGTACATATAATCGTCAATAAAGTAATATGTTTCACCCCAAAGTGTGAAAATATGAAAAAAAAGGGAATAGAAATACTCACATGGTCAATAAATATAAGAATGATGATTATAAGAAATAATAATAAATGTTCCAAGGCAATCCTTCACAAGATACCTAAGAATATATACATTATAAGCTTAAGTTTACTAATGAGTTTAACGATTCAACGGGAGCTAAGGCTTCAATTGATAT
>BJCM01210254.1:0-11825 GCA_018326385.1 Flaveria bidentis | reverse complement strand
CCCCCCCTCAAACAACGTATTAACATCATGTTAGTTTTCTTTTATTTATATATTTGGTTTTCCTTAGTTTCCGCATGTGTGTTGGTGCAATACAAGTGTAACATCCGTTAATTTTCAATTTATAATCCGAACCCAAATTCATTTTGAATTTTCATATGATATAAATCTTTTTATTAAACTTATTTATTTTAATAAATCATATGGATTATAAATGTAACCAACAAAAAAATTATTTTTAATTTTCATTTATTAAACCATTTAAGCAAGTTATAATAATTTTATAATTAATAAAGTAAAGCGTTATAACTTTATAAATAATTGTCATTTATGAGTCCTAACATGGAAAGAATAATTATATATCGAAGTTTTTTATTTTTATTACAAAACTTATAAATTTATATAAGTTTATAAGTTGTAATGAGAATTAGATTTAATTTTAATTAATTAATTAATTATTTCTTTTATTTATAAACTCTTTAGAGTTTTAATAGACAAATTCAATTATAACTTGGTTTAATAAGTTTGGGGCCAATTTTTTAATTTTTAAAACTTAATTCAAAAGTTTCTTACATAAAATATTAACTTTCAAAAACCACAGGGACCAAAAGTGTAATTTCCCCAAACCAAACACCACCCTTCCCCGTATTTCCGGCATGTGCTCCGGCCGAGTTCCGGCCGAGCTCCGGCCACTCCAAAACCCCCAAACCTTGTCGATTCCCGATCTAAAATCGTCTCCAAACCGACCTGGACACGTTTCGAGCATAATTACACATTAAATCAAAGCTAAAGCGTCGGTTATCACTCATTCGAATGGGTAATCGAAGCCCCCTTAAACTCATAGTCGTTCGAGCCTTAAAGTTTAATAATAACTCAATTAATTTAACATGATCGAACGTCTACCTATTACTAATCGATTGTTATATTCAATTTCACTTGGCAAACACAATTCCAACGCAAACGACGTTCACCTTCATCACGACCTACAACTTGGTCGAAAACTATCTTTGAAGCATTCTAACTTAAAATTGAGTGAGGGCTTTGAATCATAAGCACTCTCTGGAGCTTCATACAAAAGAAATTTGTTTATGATCAACTCAATCACCACAAACCAACCTCCACCCGTCGCAACTTGTTCTTAAACCTGTGATTATCAATCCGAACTCCATGATGTAAGTTACGTATATCATTACACTCGGTTTTACATGGGGAAACAAAGCCCCAATGTTAATTTGGTTAACATGCCCGAATTGAAGTTCAATTCGATGCCAATAGATCCTAGGGTTTATAAGGATTTTGGGGATTATTTGAAGAATGGTTTTTAACAATTAATTTGTGTTTTAAGACAAGAATCGGGCTTTGGCCCGTTGGTTAACCACAAACACTTACACATGGTAGGTCAGGGGTTCGAACCCTGCCCCTCCCATGTTTTTATTTTAGTAGCTTTGTCTTATGTTTTTAAATCAGAAAAACTATTAATATAATAATAAATCAAAATAAAAATTATTTCATCAACTAAAATAATTCTGAAATTATTGAATTAATTTTAAAGGTTTTTAAAAACTTATGAGTTTAATCTTAATTATTTTTTTTTTGAAATGCAAAGGTTATAAAAACATCATTAATATTTTTTATGTAATTCAAATGCTATAAATTTATTATAGCACCAATTTGGATTATTTCAAAAACACTTTATACCCACATATTATAAATACTTTAAATAGTTCATTATACAAATGATTATTAATAATTAATTATTCAATGATTTATTTAACCATGTTAAATCATAAATAGTTAATAAGTTTATTCGTTAACTTTTATTTAAATTCTTGAAATTTGTAAAACAATATAATTTGCTTTATTCTTATTTTTTTAAGGTTTTGTATTATAAAACCTTTATGATAAATCATTTTAAAAGCTCAAAACTTTATAAAATGATTTTACATAATTTTAACGTCATTTAAATAAGTATTTAATTGATTCTCTTTATCAAGTTTTAAATAATTAATTACTAAAATAATTATTTTTTCGCATATTATACTTAATTTCTATTAAATCAATAACTTAAATTGTTGAGACATTTTTAATTATTCTTAAACTTAATTGATTTATATTATTTTTATTAAACCAAAACATAAACGATTTATTATTTTACTTAATTATTTAAACCCCCAAATTCCAATTGAAACCCTAGTTCACGTCTCATTATTAATCTTATTATCAAACTTAATCTTGGAATCTATACGTTTAGGTAACTTGTAAAAGAAATCGTTAGAACCTCGTCTAAATTCTTATTATCACCTTATACATATCATGTGAGTTCTCCATGCCCCTTTTTACTTTATTTCATACCTTTTGAGGTGAAACATGTTAACTTTATCAACTTACACTTGTAAACATCTTGATACTTGTAAATGCACATGCAATTCATCTTTACCTTTTTGTCATGGTTATTTATGTTATTGTAAATCTTATATGAGATACATATTTTGTTTACAATCATTAACTATTGCTAGCCTTGTGACGTCTTAGATCTTTGAGCCTAACAAGACTATTTGGTGCTAAAGCCGATGTATTGTTGGTTCCTGATGACGTATGCTTGTTCATTATGGGAACCAAGTACACTTAGCCAATCTTATATACTTGTAATCAAGTCGAGGTTTGGTTATAACTGTATGTATTTTATAAGCTTGCTAACTCGTAACCATTGACATGAATTGCTATTTGTAAACCTTTTTTGTATATATATGTATGCGTGTGTTCAAACCATGGGAACTCACCAACTTTCAAAGTTCACCCTTTTATTTTTAACATATTTCAGATTTACCATTTGAGGATCTCTTCATGCTCATATAGAACTTGGACTTAGTTAATTGAAAGTCTTATGTTATTATGTATATCTTGTTTGTGTTGTATTTATCTAGTTGTCTTGTATTGTTCAATGAATAATTGTATTAATATTATTATAACTTATTTAGTTTCATGTGCTATCAACAATCGTTTCACATTCGTCCGCCTCGATGATTCCGCCGTCGGTTGGGATGTGACAACAAGTCACATTCCCCCAAATTCAATTGGTGAATATTCCATAGCCTGAGGTCTATTTTGGTAATCAGAACCAAAGGACGGTGTTCCCACCTAGGGGCTGCCCTATGTCTTCAAAACCAATAACTACTTACCACGAAATTTACCTTCGAAAGAAAATTTTATTTTATCATTCGAAGATTACAACATTTACGTAATTAATATCCTATATGTAGTTTAAAATTGAAAATCACGGGCCATAACAAAGCCAAAAAAAAGGTGATGCGGTGAAGAGGGCCATGGGGTGGCATTTTGCAACCTAAAGTGGTGGTGTTTCTTTTGGAATTTCGTCTTCCAAATATAAAAATGACCCCACAAAATTCGTCGACAAAATGAAAAAAATTGTGATTTGTTAAGTTGCTATTCATTTTGTAGTTATATGGAGTTAATATACAATGTTTTGTTTTATGTGTTTTTACATAATATGAAAGTTACAATTGTATGATTGGAAAAAAATACATCAAAATGTGATAATTTGATGTAAGCATAGACTATAGAAAAATATTAAATTTTCAAAACCAACATAATCAATTACGTGGTGTCGTCGTGTTTGTTATGTTTTGTCACGTTTAAGACATGTAATTCTAAACGGTTTCAATTACTATGAAGTATACAACATGACAATGAAATTTGTTCCTACCGTAAGAGCACCGGACAAAGCTTACAATATCCAAAAGGATTTCATATCTTTTTCCCTTTTAGAAAAGAAAAATTTTGAAAACATTGCTTTCTATGTATACCCCGACCGTATGGGCCCGACTTATTGTTGTTAATTTTGTTTTTAAAATGATACTAATCTAATCTTACTGTAGTCATATCTAAATTTATTACACACGTTGAATGAGACTCGAAACCAACATTGTAAGAGCAAAAAAACATAAATTTTTATCACTAAGTCATTGCTAGTGGTTGTTGTTACTCTAGTCTTCATTAGCGTCTAGAGGGTATATAAATCTAGTTGAACCCAAACTTGACTAAATTCGAGCTTAAATGGTGAGTTATTTTACGAGTCTAAGTTTGATTTAGAATCAGCTTGTTAATTAGTTAAAGAGTTAATTCAATTTTGCTCCCTAATGTTTAATTAAAATAACCATTTTCATCCAAAATATTAAAAACATCGATTTACTTCTAAAAGTTTCATATGTTATTTCAATTTCATTTCAAAAGTTTCACTATTTTGGATAAAGTTGAAACAACTGATGAAACTTTAAACTGGAATTAAAACAAATAATGAAACTTTTGAATGTAAATTAATATTTTTAATCTTTTAGAGGAAAATAGTTATTTTTAATAAACCTCAAGAAGTAAAATGTAACTTAACTCCTATTTAAATTATTTATATATTATATTTTTATTTATAGTGATAACTATTGGAAATAGTATAAATTATTTAGTGTTGTTATCATAGTATATATAACAATTTTTGCAGTTAAATATTATAACTTATGAGTGAAATCGATTACAAAGCACTAAAATATATTGTAAGTTTATGCACACCTTAAATTGTTTATTTTACAACTATATAAGCGAGAACAAGAAGAACAAACTTGAATCGTTTATTATTTTGATCAACGGATTATTTAATTTTAACATTTGCAATTCTTAAATACAAATGAGTGTGTATATATATATATACATCAAACCCATCAAATCAAATTTTCCATATGGTTTTATACTTTAACCGTTTACCTAAATGCCAATACAATTAGCATGCCTAAATTGAATAGTTAAATATTAACTCTCAAAGGTATGTATGGTTTAAACTTAATATAACTACTTAAGTGAAATTGTTCGGCGACTATAGAAATTACAGGCAATTTCATCATTTTCTCTTGACACGCTATCACGAATATATCATATTCATTTAAGGGTTGCAAGTCTTTTTAGCATTTGTGCAAACTATATTTGTGAAAACTTGGTATGTTTTTTATTAGCATAACTTAAGTACTTATTAAATAATTCTATTATTCTAAGATAAATTTAACAACTTTATACTGTTTTCTAATGTTCTCACTTAAAGAGGTTGATAAGATGTTTTTAACGGTATGTTTTTTGTGATGTGATTTTCTTTGATTGCTACACATCCCTGCTTTCGTCTCAATCAACTTTTCAACATATAATTCTTTTTTGAATTTGTTTTCATTAATCTTGATTAGATAAAAAAAATATATAATAATTATTATTATTAGTTTATTAGATGTTTGGTAGAGTTTGAAGTAGATTAGGATTGAATTTCTATTTATTCATTTTTAATAGTGTTTAAATTAGGTTATGAATAAAATATGTTTTGTGTGGTTTTGTTATTAATAAATTTAGATTTATTGTGTCTGCTTAATCTAATATTTTTCAATAATGAGTATCAGAGCCAAGCAAGGGGGTTTTGTGTGAGCCGAAAACTATAACTACCGAGGGGTTCTATGTGAGCCAAGACGAGGTTTTGTGTTAGCGGGAAAAGACCAACCAAACAAGGAAGAAATCTGTGTGATCGATAAGAAATAAATTTGTGTGCTCAAGAACAATGAAAACAACCTGTATGGCAGGTAACAAGGAAAAAATAGAACAAGGAACTATGGTTGATGGGGCTGTTGTACCAGTTAGAGAACCTTATGGATTATCATTCTTCAATACCCCAAGTTAACAACTACTAACTTTATAATTTGGGTCATTGTGATGAAGTCGATTTTACAAACTAATGGTTTGTGGGAAGCAATCGATCTGGCAGTTAGAGTTGCCATGGAAACAAAAAAAACAACTACAGGAGCTTTTATTTTCAATATTTACTTGAGGACGTTATTTTACAGGTGGCAAAGTATGAGAATGTAAAAGATATTTGGGATTTGATATATGTTTGTTTACATGGGGTAGATCGGGTGCCAAAGGCACGACTTCAAATGTTTAGAAGTGATTTAGAGAAACTACAAATGGGTAATGGTGAATCTCTTGACAACTTTGCTATGAAGATTACAAGTGTTGGATATTTTACCTTTGAAGAGATTGAAGATTTACAATATTATTGAACTTGAAGACTTGAAGAACAAAAGAAATAAAATATTAGTCTAGGGTTTATTTTGTAAATATTGAAAATCCTAGATTAATATAAATATTACCATATATCATCATTGTAAAGGGTGAATAATTCTCCACCAAGTGTGGAAATTAGTTTCATCACCAACAACATCATATCATCATTTTTCATGGATGATGATTTTATTATCAAATCAATAAACATCAAACATTAAACACTTTTTGTGTTCATTATTATTATTATTTTAGCATCGAATCATCAAGTTTTGTTATTATCAATATGAATCCTAAGATCCATGCTTATTGTTTCCATTCATAAAAGGAACACATAATTGGTAACAGAGCTGGAGTTGATGGATTCATATTGATTTTGATAAGATTTTATGGTTAAATTATTAAAATTGTTGAAGATCTGAAGAAAACTTAGAGAAAAAGTTAGTGTGTTCTTCATGAGACATCCAATGATTTGGATTCATCAACATAATGCTACAATAGCAATTTCATCAACAATTCAACAATACACGATCTGATATGGACCTTCCAAGAAATCGAAGTTTAGAGGCTGTCGTAAGGGTCAAACAATTAGGGTTTGCAAATTAGGGTTTGCAAAATTAGGGTTGCAAATGAATTCATGGAGTATGGGCTTATTAACACAATTAGGTTTGTTACTTGGACTTCATCATTAAATAATAAAAAAACAGTTGGACTTGGGCTCAAGTGTTGAAGATTGGGCTTATGATCAACAAAACAAAATCGGGGTTCGTATTCAGGCTCTCATCAAACAAAAACAATGTGACATCGAGTTACAAAATATAGTTGTACTAAAGTTTTGAAGACCTCGCTTCCGCATCAATAACAAAATTCTTGGCTTTGAACAACTATTCAACAAAAACAAGATCAAGCTTCATTTCACATTGGAAATCTACAATTTAAGGGGAGTATTGTTGGGTATTTTACCTTTGAAGAAATTGACGATTTCCAATATTATTGAAGTTGAAGACTTGAAGAACAAAAGCAACAAAATATTAGTCTAAGGTTTATTTTGTAATTATTTTAAATGCTAGATTAATATAAATATTAACATATATCATCATTGTAAAAGAAGAATAATTCTCCACCAAGTTTGGGAATCAGTTCATCACCAACAACATCATATCATCATTCTTCATGGATGATGATTTCATCATCAAATCAATAAACATCAATCATTAAACACTTTTGTGTTCATTATTATTATTATTTTAGCATCAAATCATCAAGTTTTGTTATTATCAATATGAATCCTAAGATCCATGTTCATTGTTCCCGTTCATAAAAGGAACACACAACAAGTATTATGGCAAAGTTTAGTGATCTCACGTTTACAATTGTAGAGGAGGTTAGGGTATGAAAAAGTTTTAATTTTGTTCCAAGTAAGTTTATGTAAATTGTAACAGCTATTGAATAATTTGCAGATCTTGAGACTATGCCACTCAAGGAGGCTATATGATGTTTAAAAGCTTTTAAAAAAGAATAAGTGGTAAAGACGAGTCGAATGATAATCATAATAAAGTAATTGCATTCTCCATCAAACCATCGTGAGAAACAAGGTGGCAATAGCAATCGGTATGGTGGTCGTGGCCGTATCTATAATAATCGAAGACGAGAAGAATCTCATATGAATATTCAACAAGTTAACGAAGGTTATAATCAAGAAATTTCAAAGGGCAACGAACGTGACAATCATGGCCAATGTAGAGGTTTTGAATGTGGAAAGGATATAAACGAAAAGATTTCAAAAGAAACTTAAGGTGTTATGACATGGGAGCATCGTCCATTTTGCAGGTGAATGTCCCATTTAAAAAGAAAAAAAAAGGAAAGCAACATATTTGGTTAAATGTTAAGATGTTGATGAGTAGGCATTGTTTTGATAAGGTATGGATCCATATCAAAATTAAAGGATAGAGTAAATGATTAATAAAATATCAACAAAACGACTTGTAGTTTATGGGTATATATGAGTTGTAAACACAGTCCTCCTTAAGTGGTTAAGGATTTCCGTCCTATGATAAACATCATGTGTAGATTTAGGAGTAAATTTCTATACTTATTTTGACGTGAATTTTTATCACGTTTTCGATTTTTATATAAGATTTCGAATATTATCAACGTCTATGTTGGAACATGCAACTTTACAACTAGTTAAACTCAAATAGAGGTTGTATAATATATTTTTTATAAGTTAACAATGATGTTCAGCTTTTCTTTTTAGAAATACTTGATTGACGGGTTTATCGATTTCTAATTACTAGTTATCTTAATTTACCTATAAATATTAAATGTTGGTAATTCTTTAATTATAGATTACTTTAGCTTTTTTGTATTAAACAAATATGATAACAAATCTTAACAACCAGATCATTTCGTATTTTCATTAGTGACAATGTCATTATATAATCCAAAAGAACAAGCTTCGTTTTTTACACTCATATATACTAATACTCTTAAGGTATATCAATGGACAGCTTTTAGATAATCAATTTTAAATTATCACTCTAAAGACTCGTACCAACAACCTTTGATTAGGATAAAAACATCATTAACCAATACGCTTAACCCTTACCTCGGTTATTGGTTTATTAATCTATGGATTACCCAAACTCCAAATTATTACGATTGCAATATTGCATTGCATACACACAAATCAAAACTAATGGACTGCATGTAGGCCCAAATCCAAACCGTGTGTAACCCTTATTCTAAAGCCTGCATTTATACTATTTATAGAAAGATGGGCTAAACTGATGGACTAAAAAAAATAAACAACATAATGATGATTTTCAACATGTATTATACTCGCATTAAAAAATATAATACAAATTAAAAAAATATTAACCATAATAACAAAGGTTTACTAACTAATAAAACTAAACATTAAGCATTACCCGGATAATTAAATATTAATTATGTGTTTTTTTGTTGACAAAGTGAGACATCGTGTTGTTTACAATCAACTAATCAGGTTGCAACATATAAGGAGTTGTATTATGTTGGTGTTTTATGTATCATGATGATGACGATGGAGAATTGATTAAACAAACGAAGTAACATCATTGTGTTACATGGCGTATATCAAATAATTTATTAGTACATCAAATCTAACAATTAAGAAAACAAAAAGTTTGAAGTTGAATAATTAGTTTGATCTCATATTTAATTTTTAATGCTTTTAACAGTTTTTGTAGCCAGGTGCATTCTTAAAATGTTATCGAATCATTTATTTCTATGATTTTTTGCATGTTTATTTGATCCAGATGCCCATTGTAAAACACTCTAGAATGTGTTTCTTAACCATTCTTTGCATTCTCTCTTGATCGCCATTGATTCAATTGCCACCGACAATATCCAGTTTGTCAGTATCGGTCATGGTAATGTATGGAAGAAGGCGATGCAGTTGATGGGTAAAACACATGTTGTTTCGTCCTCAAGATTGGTGGAGGTTTTAGGCTCGTATGAGGCTGACCTACGTATTAATCGGATCATTCATGAGTTGTTCGATAGGCGACCGTGATACAAAGGCTTTGAGTAGGATATACACATAAATGAAAGCTTATTGGTAATATGCACATATGCATGTAGGCTAATAGCTTATGTAGATGAATATGAGTTATGTGTAGTTTAATATACATAAACCAAAGCTTGTTCATATTTTTTTTTGTCTACATACATATATATGTGTATATTGTTGTTTTAAAGACACCCTGTACTTTACACCTACTCACTTTTAAAACTACTACATCTATAACTCTATAGATTCAAACGTATAATCATTTGGTTTGAGAGTATGCAAATGAGTATGAGTTACAAGTAGATGATCATACGCAAACGAAAGTTTGTTAATAAATTTATCATTATTTCATGTTTACATAGGCATCATGACAAACGAATTACTCAAAAAAAAACAATTAATTCAATATAATCGAAAATACTACATATTATATTTGTTCATCATGTATATTCGTCTTTGAAAACACTAAGCTACATCTTTATTAGTAACATCAACAAATCCAACTTTATTCGCTATCTCGACTTAGAATTAACAATCAAACATTAACACAAATAGATGAATTTACACAAACAAAAAGAATATATAATCAAATAAGAAATATACTATGCGTTATGTACTAATTAATCATGTAAACAATGAAAGAATCTTTTGAAAATTAGTCATGTAAATTACACAAATGGTTAATAGAGCAGTGTACCAATACATAGACCAGTGCTACCAATTGAAAAACCCATTTTTGTTGTTTGTTTTCATGTTTTCAATAGAGTGGGCCCAATGTTAAGGAGTCTGTTGGGCTAAAACGAGAACTTTATAAATAAAATTGTGATATAAGTTGTGGCCCAAGCGGGCCCTCTAGTAAACTTAATAGTTAATACCAATCACAAACGAATGTAAATGTTCTTTTAAAAAATCGATATTTATGATATCTCCAAGATTATAGTAATAAAAAACTTACTAACTTGAAGATGATACATCTTAAACATCTTCAAGTAGATTAGGTTAATAACTCCAAGTTTATCGTAAGTTAAGTTATTATTTAGTCCGTGTATATTTTACTTATAATGTTACAAAATACTTTTCATCTCACCCATGGTGATTTATAGCTTGTGTACATCTTATGCATGATGATTCATATACTTATACGTGGTGTTACACGGTATTATTTAACTTATGTATAGTGATTTGACCTATACTTATTCTCATATTTTATATAGTGTTATTCACCGTAAAAAAACATAACTTTAAATGTGATAGGTAAAGGAAGCAACTAAAATACCTAAAAAACAATGAGAAAAATTAATGATCAACATAACTACTCTTCTCTTCCATTTTTATCGCTGACTATTTCAAAAAAGAATATATTGTTTTTCAACGGTAAATTTCTTTTACTCTTACTTTTAAATCACTCCAAACTAATTATACCATCGTTGAGTTTAAACTCAAAACCTCACCTGTAAAACAATATCTCACTTTCATTAAAAAAATTATGATACTAAATGTCACATTTTTTCCGTAATAAAATTATCAAAATACTACTTAATAGGACTTTCAAATTATTAGTGTTTTAAACAGAAACATAAAATGAACATTCCAGAAACTTAAAATTGCAGAGAGTGCCTGGATCACAAATTTAAGTTATATGAAGATCGTGAACAATAAAAATGAAATGAACGCATATCATTGAAACTAATAAAATGTAATTACTTTCGTAATATAAAATAATCCATAGGCTAAATATTGTATGAAAGTGGGCTAAATAAACTATTTTGTCAACGTGACCTGACAAGATTTAGTTAAATAAAAATCAAAATAGATCAATATTATTGATACCCCAGACATGAGATTTGGAACCATAACTAACAGTCCTTTCAAAATATTAATGACGGGAGATATTTTTTTTAATAGATCGCATGTACACCATCACATGATAAAGATATGTTATAGCAGTATTAATGCCTTTCACATTTTAATAATTACTAGGTTTTCTTCAATTTTGATTGTATTATGTAACTAAATTAGTACCCCGTATATTACACAAGTTAAATAAATAAAATATAAAATAACTAGTAATAAAATTTATGAATTATAAAACGATGATAATAATAATTATGTATAAATAGTTATTTTAAGTAAATAAACAAAAATGTATTTTTTTACTTTTGTTTTATAAAAT
>BJCM01210253.1:0-12931 GCA_018326385.1 Flaveria bidentis | reverse complement strand
ATTTCAGAACCTAAAAGGTCTAATCCAATGAACCTTAAATGTGTTAGTCATCAAAATCCTAATAAAATGAAAATGAAAGATGTTCATAATGTCAAAACAATTAAGTTTGTTAAATAAGATGAAACATCTAATAAAGAAGAGTCGTCACCCAACCGGACATATCTCAACCCATGACCAAACTCAACCCCACATCACTACTTTCCTCAAACTATTGAAGGAAGATCTTGCTACAGTTGTGGAAAACAAGGACATATCTCTCCAAATTGTCCTTATTATTAGACACCTAAAGAGAAAATTGAACTTTTTGATGAAAAACCAAGTTTTTCTAAAATTAGATCTAATACTCCTCCTAAGTTTATACCTAAGATTATAAGTGAACCTAAAGTTCAAACTATAAGTTAGTCATCTGTTTACCACAAACAGGCCTTATACAAAATTAGTTTATGGAAGATAAAAACAAGTAATGTGTCTGATAGTGAGAACAAAAAGAAGAAAGATAGGACCTCATCCTCTGAATGTTAGTGGGTTGAGTTCATGATGTGTGATACCTCTGGGACACCCAAGCCAATTAAGGCTTGGGTCCCACACCTAAACTAATCAATTCTTTTGTATGTGCAGGGTGTCCGCTACAACGCTATCACTAATACCTGGATTATTGATAGTAGGGCGTCCATGCACATGACCGGGAATTCGTCTCTCCTTTTCAACGTAAAGCAAATTAAAGGGGGACATGTATCATTCGCTGGGAATAAAGGAGGTTACATCACCGCGCAAGGCGAACTGGGAAACGAGAAAGTGAAGTTGGACAAGGTGAACTACGTTCAGCAACTGCAAAACAACTTGCTTTTTGTCTCCTAAATCTGTGATAAGGGATTCAAGGTTGTGTTTGACAACAAGAAATGCTACATGTTGGAGAAAGAGTATGTTGTCGAGGAGGATAAAATTCTAATTTTAGCTTCAAGATATAACGATCTGTATGTCTTGGATCTATCAAAAGCCTCCATAACTGAGTCTACTGTCCGGTGCTTCTTGTCAAAGGCAACAGAGATGGATTCAGTCTCCTGGCATAGGAGAATGGGACACATTAATCCCAGGAAGATTAATCATTTGGTTCAGAATGATTTGGTGAATAGAGTTACAGTCAAGAATTTCCAGCTCCCAGATTTCTGCATAGCATGTAAGAAAGGGAGATAGACCAAGAAGTCTCACAAAGCAAAGAAAGTTAATTCTATTGACATTCCTATCGAGCTTCTACACATGGATCTGTTTGGCCCAGTCAGCATAAAGAGTATCGCTGGAGATTGGTACTCCTTTGTAGTAACTGATGATTACTCAAGATTCTCTTGGGTGATGTTTCTAAAAGCCAAGTCAGAGACATTTTCAATCAAGCATCTAGTCATTACATTGGAATCACTCTACAAGCTGAAAGTATGAAAGATTCGATTAGACAACGGAACAGAGTTCAAGAATTAGTGGATGGAGGCATTCTGTCGAGAGAAAGGAATTGTTCATCAATTTACTTCTGCCTACACTACACAGATGAATGGGGTTGCTGAAAGAAAGAATCGGAGCTTGATAGAGACAGCAAGGACAATGTTAGCCGGCTCTAAACTGCCTATTCAATTCAGGAACGAGGCAGTGGCTAATGCATGCTACACTCTCAATCAAGTCTTAGTGGTCAAACATCATGGAAAAATGTGTTATGAATTACTCCAGCGACATAAACCCAACTTGGAGTATCTAGAACCATTTGGAGCACCGTGCATGCTATTAAAGAAAACTCACACTGGGAAGTTTTGTGAGAAGGCGGAAGAAGGTATCTTTCTCGAATATAGTATACCAGACAAGAGAGTTTATAACAACTCAATGAGTCAGGTTGAAGTGTGGTGCAATGTTAATGTCCAAAGATACACCACCCCCTTGCTGGAAAAGGACCTTCCTTATTCTTTGACTATGATGGACTTTTTAAGTCCTCCAATCTACCTCCTTCTCATCCTGATGATGAGTTATCTGCTTGAATGATGTACGATGTTCTAAATACTCCCACACTAGACTCGACATCATCGGTTTGATTAGATGATACTTATAGCCCTTCAGAGGGAGAGCTTGAGGTAAGTGCATCTTCCTCTGATGATGAAGCAGTTGAGACTGCAAATGTGGACCGGGAGGAACAGGTTCCCACTACCGAAAGTACACAAGCAACTGATCTTGATGCCAATGGAACTTCTGAACCACATACTCCAATAGCCACAGAAACTAAAACTGGGATTCAAAATCTGGATAATGAGGTAGTTATTCCCACCACTCCCAGAACTCAAGTTAATGTGTATCATCCCCTGGACAACATTATCGGGAACATTCTATCGGGAGTTCAGACACGAAATCAGCTATACTCAACTGATTATGCCGCAGTCATGGAAAAAGGATATCTACACGATGGTGCTTATTGATGTTTTGTGTCTCAATATGAGCCAAAATATGTAAGTGAAGCTTTAAATCATGAGGCATGGGTTAGTGCTATGCAAGAAGAACTCCTTCAGTTTAAGAAGTTAGGAATATGGACTCTTGTGGACAGACCAAAAGGTGCAAAGGTGATTGGCACTAAATGGGTTCTTAAGTGTAAGAAAGATGACCAAGGAGTTATAATCACAAATAAGGCTCGACTTGTTGTTCAAGGGTTTAGTCAAGTCGAAGGCATTGACTACAATGAAGTGTTTGCACCTGTGGCAAGGATGGAAGCAATTCGTATCTTCTTAGCCTATGCATCCTACATGAAGATCAAAGTTTATCAATTGGATGTGAAAAGTGCATTCCTTCATGGTGAAATCCGTGAAACGGTATACGTCAGTCAACCAAAAGGATTTGAGGATCCTTATCATCGGGATAGATTTTATAAACTGGACAAGGCTCTTTACAAGCTTCATCAAGCCCCTGGAGCCTAGTATGAGAAACTCTCTACTCATATGCTGAAACATGGTTTTCACAGAGGAGTCATTGACTTCATGTTTTTCATCAAAGAGAATAATGGTGATTTACTATTGGTACAGATATATGTGGATGACATAATCTTGAGATCCAAAAATGAAGCATTATGTAAAGAATTCAAATCCGTAATGAAAGCTGAGTTTGAGATGAGTACCATGGGAGAAATGAAGATTTTTCTTGCGTTACTGGTGGATTAGTCACCAAATGCAATCTTCTTGCATCAGTCTAAATATGTAGGAGATATCCTTAGTCGGTTCGACATGGAGAATGCAATGGTTGCTCGGACTCCACTTGCCACAAACCACGATGTGGCACCCGACGAAAATGGAGATCTGGTTGATGCTACTATGTACCGAGGAATGATTGGATCTCTGATGTACCTCACAGCCTCTCGTCCTGTTATAATGTATGCCACGTGTCTCTGTTTCAGATATCAGGCTAAACCAAAAGTGAATAATCTAATTGGGGTCAAAAGGATCTTTCGTTATCTGAAGGGTATTCCAACACTCGGGTTGCGGTATCCTTATGATGATGACTTTAAGCTTACAGCGTATAGTGACTCGGACTATGGTGGTTGCAAGATGAATTACAAGTCAATATCAACGGTATGTCGGATCTTTGGAAGATGATTAGTCACCTGGCAGTGTAAGAAGCAGACAAATGTTGCTCTGTCAACATGTGAAGCTGAATATGTTGTTGCTGCAAGTTATTGTTCATTGGATTCAATAGCAAATACGGGACTATGGTTTGTAATTTTCTAACACCCCTATCTTTGTTGATAATTCTGTTGCAATAGCTGTCACTAAAAATCTGGTCCAACACCCAAAAACTAAACACATCGATATTAAATATCACTTTATACGTGACTATTTTGAAAAGCAATTAATCGATGTTACTAAAATTAATACGGATTTCCAACGTGCCGACCTCTACACAAAAGCTTTTGACAAACCTCGGTTTTTATATCTTTTGAGGTTAATGGCGTGAAAAAGAAAAGTGTTGTGATTCTAGAAGAGTCAAGTTCTTAGTCTGCCAAATTTTTCTTATTTTATTTTCCGGTCTTTAAAAAAATCCAAAAACATAAAAACATTTTCGGTTTTAGAATTTTAGGGGTATAATAGTTTAGTTTCAGTATTTAATTACTTTCAGTATATAATTACTTAAAAAAACGAGTGGGGGCAGATAAGCTGAAAGCAAAGAAATCAAATCTGTGATATTAATTCAAAAATTATGGAAAATGATAGTACACAGGAAACTAATTGTTTGGGACATCAAAAGGATTTATATGATCAAAATACTATATTCAAATTACAAGTCTGAGAAGCCTAAGCAGAATAAAGAAAAAATGATAGTAAACTAGTCTGCTACTAAGGTAACATAGAGAAAGTAGGCATAGAGGTTGCTAGTTCATTATATGATGTGTTGGTAGATTCAACACAATAGACGAGTAGACCTCATTGGTGAATCAAATTAAAACTATGTTGTTCAACTGGCTGTGGGTTTTCATCTTATCCCTGGTTAACACAATCAACACATTTCCAATAAGGGGTGACGAGCAAAATAAACTCCACAAATGTGTGCGGATGACCAAAAAAATTAGCAAAGCACATGGAAAAAATCTTAAGCGTAGTCAAGCTAATGACTAATGTTTTTGGTGCGTTATATGCAAAATAAAAAAATTGCTCTAACAAGAAGATAGGTTGTGTGCCTCTCTGCTGTGTGATGGCACTGACCTAAGGATAAGCATAACCTAAATATTCTAGAATTCATTGTTGTTTGCGCCTCTCTGCTGTGCGATGACACTGACCTGAGGCTTGGCATCTCTTTGAAATCTCTTAGAATAGTTTCTTCTTGTCTAATACCCGTAGACCGCTCAAAAATCTCCTGAGGAATGTTGATTACCATATAAGTTTGGGATCCACAAAGGCTTGTTGAAATAATATAACCTAACTCATCATCAATGTGAGTCAAGAATCTATGTATGGATTTAAGTGGACAAATATACTGACAATCATCGTGGCTACAACTCTCGATGGTCAAAATCATTGTGTGCATCTTATAGCTCTAGTATGATTTCCTGAAAGTGCTATTGACTCTTAGACAAATGAGAATCTAGTATCAAAGTACATATAAAAGGGTCCCAAATGATTATGATATACTTGTATGATTCCATATGAATCTTTCTAGAAATGATAGAATTAAATTGAAGTTGTTCTGCTCAAGAAGAAAAATCGGGTAGATGATTTCTAAAAGCTTTCAATCCACCTCAAACCAAAAACACAAAAATATGTCTTATTTTTCTTTGATTCAAGTTGTTTTCTGTTTTCGTTTTCTTCTTTGCTTTGATGTCGGACTATATTACTAGATGAACTCTATGATTCACATATTGAAAAGGTCATGTCTGAGATGATCATTGGTCATAATGTTACATATCAAAAGTTAGATTTTGAGTGTATGGAAAGGTATGAGGTCAAACTCATAAGTATGAGCCAATCGCACGATTGAATTATAAGTATGAGCCAATCGCACGATTGAACCATAAGTATGAGCCAATCACACGATTGGACCATGAGTATGGGTCAACTATGCGATTGGATCACAAGAATGAACCAATCGTACAACTTGATGAAGGAGTCAGAATCAGTCGCATGACTGAACCCCAGTCACACGAATGAATCATGCGTATGGGTCCAGTCGCACGACTGAAACTTAAAACTGTATAAAAAAGGGAGTCAGTCGGTCGTATTCCTTACCACCCTTCAAAGCTCTCAAAACCGCCTAATACACATACACTCTGCCAAATTTTCGATTACTGTGATTACCCTCTGATACCACTTGTTAGGATCGTTTTCGTACGGAGTACTAACGGATTCTACGTGAAACCAGATCAAGTAGTGCGGAATCCTATTTGATTGGCGATCCAATCAGTGAGAACAACAACCTGATATTAAGAATTGACTAGAAATCGATCAGGAACGAACTACAAAGTTGAATTGGTTGTTTAGGACGCTCCAGCTAGGGTTTATGAATATTCAAAGTCTTTATTTTTCCACGAATTATGTGGTATTTATATTTTTGTAGTTTTCATTTGTACGACTGAACCATTAGCATGGTTTAGTCATGTGACTGACTCATGCGGATGATTCATACGCACGACTGAAGATTCAATCGTGCAACTGAATCAACCTTATGTCTCAATCATATGACTGATCCGGTCTCCTGTTCAGTCGTGCGACTGGTCCATAAGTATGATTCATTCATGCGTATGGTCCATTAGCATGAATAACCACCTGACTAACTTGAGCACAATTCTCAATCATTATTGACTTAAAACTATGAACAACAAACTCAAACCTATATATGATGTTCATACATATGTATTATATCAAATACAATAATAATATTAAATATTCAATGACCAATAAACATCAAAAGCATATCATATTTCATTGATTAGTTATATTACACATGTGTAAGAAATGAAAGACTTTTACATTAAGAACATAAACTAGGAAGATAATGTATCAACAGAAATAAAGGCACTTCTAGCACTTTTAGTTTCTTTAAAATGATAAGTAGTGATATGTGTTCTCATACTCTTGTTTTGTAAGACCCTATTTCCGGAATGCTCAAAATTGGACAATCATTGCATATAAAATATAAAACATTCATTTAAATTACTAAAAACATTGCAGCTGAAAAAAAACTTGAAACCATTTTATATATAAATAAATGCTTTTGCAAAATAATACAACATTGTTAATGGTTACAACATATCATTTGTTCACATTACAATGAAAAAAAGATCATCACTAAACAAAATGGATGCCATCCAAAAATACCAAGTAGTTGCCTCGTGCCATACTCAACAACATTTACCTACCAACTAGAAACACATATAAGTCAGCATTGCTAAGTGAGTTCTAGTTTTATAAAAACATAGCATACTTTTCTTTCGTTTAAAATCTTTCTTTACGTTCATATGTGATCATGCATCATACGTACACATAGATAATATCGTCATCTTCCATTATCATTCATTAACTTCCATTCAAAGTATGTCATCATTTCATTCTTAACTTCCATACCATACATTTCATTCATTAACCAATCTTTCGTTCATTCTTTCCGGATCAATGTCATCAGCTATACCCCAAATGTGCCACATAAAGCAGGTACTGGGCCGAAGTTTATAAATAGACCCCCAATCATTACGCACAAAGCCTAAAACCAGTATCGGGGCAAGAAACAAGGATCCTATACATAATTTACCCCAAACGTAGGCACAAAGCAGGTATTGGGCTAAAGTCTATAGACTTTTTCATTCTTTATGCTTTTCATTACATACTACTTTACGTTTATTGATATTAATCATACCACACAAAGCTATGAAAATAACCATACATAACAAGGAGCATAAACATAAACATACATGGCATCATCATAAACAACACATACCACATCATCTAATATCATAAAGTCAACTTACATCACCCCCGGGAACATCCCAAGTCAAAGAATCACACTTAATATTTTCCCCAAATTTCATAAATAAACTAAGTCCTAGGCGCATGGGCACTAAGCTGACGCATGCCCTTTCACCCGCATGGGTACACTTGGGCGCATGGGGACCTTCAGGCGCTTGGGCATTATTTGGGGCGCATGTGAAGTAGTAAGTTGCTTCACATGACATGTAGTATGTGGTTAAACTTATTTTGTAATTAGGTAGACATGATTTGTTTATATTTGGAATGAGCATGATGATTGTTATTTAGGTTTGCACGTGTTGTATGAAAAGCTTTGTTAGTATGATGATCTTGCTAGTACTTAAGGTTCATTATGTGACCTACATGAATGGTTTTGCATGATAATCATTATAAGATCTACACTTAAAGGCTAATGCAACCAAAACAACTAAAGCAACCTAAGAGCTCCCAGCATGCATCCATGATATATACAGAGAAGTTAATTCGGAAGTTTTACACAACTCAAGGAAATATGCTAAGTGTAAAATCTTCTGAAGCCAAATGACCATCTTCTGAAGCAAAAAATGAAGTGTTTTAATGCTTTAGAGACACAGTTTTTGAAAACCAAAGACTGATTTCTTCTAAAGACAAAGAAAACATGCTTTCTCTAATCACCTTTTGACAAAAGTCGAATAATTTTTCGCTATCACTCTAAATACTCACAACTTAGATAAGTTGGTGAAAAGGTCCATACTTTTGTCAACTGTATATTAAGGTCATTGGTATGTAACTTTCTACTTTTGTACTTTTTATCATTTTTGTAATATATTTGGTTGTGAGCTATGACATGTCATAGTCATAAGTCAAAAGACAATCTGTCTTTTGACTAGACATTGATCTTGTTGTTTAGATTAGTGTTTTCAGCTAGCTTTCAAAGTATAGACGGTTGTATGATGTAGTATATATTAAGTACTTGTCTTTATTTTTAAGCTTTGTAACACTTGTAATAGAACTTGAGAGTAACATAAAACATTCTTGAAAACCAAACTTATCTTGTTCTTGCTCTTGTTTCTTCTCATATTTTACTTGTGTTCTTAGTATCATCAATATAAACTCGGTTCCTTATTTGATCTAATAAGTGCTCTAAGTCTCTCCTAATTGTGAAAATTTCGCACTAACGCCCTTCACTGGTCATGCAATCATGTATAATGAAATACTATATTTGAATAAACAAGATTTCACTTAACATATCACCAACGGATCAAAGGGGTCAACTAGGTCAAACGGGTCAATGTTTTTCATATCAGTTAAATCAATGTGTTTGATTAAGCACTTAGGGTTTGTTAAGCTATTTTCATTACACATATTTATATACTCATATATTCGAGGTAACCTTCTTTTCGTTCTTAGCTTAGCATTTCACTCCAGCTTCCACATCAGATAAGTGTAATGCCCTACTATTCTACACTCTGTTTTTGGGGAAGAAAGCATACTTATTTTTACGAACACTTAAACTATTATAAGCCATGTGTAATATAACATAGTGCGATATACCATTGAGGGCCCTTACAATATCTAATTGTTAACTAAGAAAACTAGCAAAAATCTTGGGTAGTACTATTGGGTCTGACAAGCGCCACCCATGGTTGCAAAATTATCCTAAACAATTAACATTGTCACGACTTGGTATGTCGTAGCGAAAGGCAAACACACGAACAATTGCAGCTTCGATCGCGAAATCACTATCGTTATTACTTATGAAATTAGACTAGCTATCTATTTCAATACACTTGCATATGTTTTACAACTGCTATTGTTTATGATTACTTGCAAACTCTTGAACTCACCAACTATTATGTTGACACTTTAATATAGTTTTCTTAGGTTGTTAATATCAGGTGCCTCTAGGAGCACAACACGAGTCCGACATGCATTTGATCAATCTTTTGCTAACACTTGGTTTTGCACATTTACATAAAAATAACATTAACTATTAAAATCTGAGGTTCTTTATTGGAAATTCATATAAAGTCATTCAGATCAAGTAACCAATGACTTGGATCCTTATATGATCACACGCCTCACAGTAACAAGCCGCACATGGATTTTTAGGGTGTGACATAATATCCACACATGCACGCTTAGAATTATATTGGTCGTTAAGTCTCTTTAATCACACCACACCGACATGTCTGGAAGGAGTTTAAGATGCTAAATGTTGGGCCAGACATAGAGAATGTCTAAGGAGAACTTGCTTTAGTTTAACTAAATTAAAGTGCTATATTAGACAATGATATAAAGAAACTTGAAGAAAAAGTTGAGAAGTATACAATATAAAAACCTCATATGTTAGGACTATGGTAAGGTTTAAATGAAAACACTATCTTACTGTGAAAATCGTGCAACTCATCTCTACACCATTGATCATACAAGATTTTTTCATTTCTCGTTTAGTTAAATTGATAGAAAAAGATATAATAGCCATTTGTCCCACCCCGCCAAATTTTCGCTATATTTTTTACATGTCCCTAACTTATTCCCCTTGATTTCTCTATTGGTTTACAAACTTCTTTAAAAAAAATTACACCATTAAACATGTGTCATTTTACTCTTTAGTTTGAATATAGTCTCGAATGCTTGAGAAACGTTTTACAGACATTACTTATTATATTATTAAAAGTTGTAGACAAATGTATTGTGTTGATATAATTTTATGGTTACTCTGATGTCTTTTTTAATTCCAACACACTACATCACTTACTTAAAATGATTCACATCATGTTCACATGAATGCAAATCATTATACTTGCAGTGAATTCCAACATATCGTAGTTACTTACATCGAATTATATCGAAAAAACATATATAAAAACCAACAAAAATAAAACCTAATAAAAAGGGTTCAAATCCTTTTTCAAATACAAATTCAAAATGTAAATAAATCTTAATTGAATACATCATCATTACCATTCCCTTCGTGAAATACACACAATGCATAAAGCTAAGAAAATAACAAAATTTTAGGATTACAATGATGAAACATAGTTAATCAATATAAAAACCTAGAATTAAACAAAAAATCATACTTAAATCGATAAACATCATAAACATAATAGCTAGTTATAATAAAGTTAATGTAAAGAAACACTTAATACAATGAATTACATCATATTAAATGCAAATCCTAATACTAACATTGAATTAGATCATATATGTAATTACTTATAGTGAATTACATCAAACAAACATATTAAAAAACCAAAAATAAAACCTAATAGAATAATAAATATTAAAGCAATTAAATTTATTTTTTCTTAATACCAAATAGGGGTGTGCATTGTTGGTTTGGATCGGTTTTGCCCTAAAACTAAAACCAAAAACCTTTTTTAAAACCATTCGGTTTCGGTTTTTTAGGTTTTTGATTTTCGGTTTTAACTTTGGTTTTAGTTTTTAAAGTAATTGTCACATCCCGACGGAAGCGTGAAATGCTCTGGATGTGACTCGCTTGTTTAGAACACATTGATAAAAAAGAATAAATAATTTAACATATTAGAACATGTCATAACATAATATACCACATAATCATAGATAATTTAAAGTTAAGATTACATCATATCATAAGTAGTTAAAAGTTGACATAATATAATCCTATTACAAACATAATATCTAACTGCTACATCTTCAGAGATGGTGGAAATGAGCATCCACCGATACACTGAGATCGTAGAGGTTAATAGTCAGATTCACACAAACTTTCCCCATTATTTCTCCCCAGACGTTATACACATCAAAAGAGAATATTATGTTGTTAGACATGATGATTTCATGAAAAAGCATACTCAAGATAATCAACAAAGAGTTGGTGAGATCATAGGTTTAATATCATATCAAAACATATATATTGATGCAACATAATTACAACCAAACTTGTTTATAAACAGATGATTTATAAATGTCATAATATAAATCACATATCATATAATATAGCATCACAACACTCATCATGTTGGTGCAAGAAATAATTTCCTAAGTAGCGCAACCTATATTATCAGATGGTTCCACATCCGAATTAATGGTTGTATCATAATGACAGTAAAACATAATAATCTTATACATATGCATCAATCTCAAAATAGTATGCCTTTCCCCTAAAAAACTTTATAAATACAAAATAAGGTTATGAGTCTCACCTTTTACTCCGATGGATTTCTTATAAAAACATTTACAAACAATTAATATTTCTTTAAAATTTTCAGCATCTTAGATAAAAATATCAATATAGTAGTTATACTCATTTGTATGTCACAAAACTTTTACAGTAGGTATATACAAAAATCTAATAAGTTATGTCAAAATTTCATAAGTTAACTATTTACAGACTATTTTCTGGAAATCTTATGATATTCCAATAAATTAGCAAAAATACTTACAGGTCTCTAAAATTTACCAAAAATTATTAAAATTTATATACCCATATATATACCATCCTATAATTTCCTGAGATACTAGATCATCACAAAACTATTTTTAATAATTTTTAACATTCTAACAATACTTGAAAAAAATACCAGAACATATCTAAAAATTCTAAATTTCATACAAGCAGTTCCAACATAATTAACATAATTTTCATAATTTTTCATGATTTATCTCATAGTTTATAGATTTTCTTGATTTTTGAATTGCACATTCTTTCAAAATTTGTAATTTAAGAATAACTTTGAGTTAGGTCCTGAAAATTAATATATAGGTCCCATAAGATATAAGATTAATCTTATAATTTTCCATCACTTTGTAAGGCCCCGATCCCGGAGACCTCACAGTTGGTCATTCACAGTTATAACTACATGAAACATTATAAGCTTATAAATTTAAGTAGCGGAATTAATTTTAACAAAAGCCATTCATCTCATTATAAACACTGTTGTTAAACAATACGCCTTGGTTTAAATCAGTCTACAAAAGAATAGTTTAACTGCATTACAAAACAACAGTGATTTCTATTTAAGAATGGATGTCAGTCTTGCCCCTCCGAGTAGCTTCCCCACGTGCCATCATCAGCAACAAATTACCTGCCAACTGAAAATGTATAAAAGTCAGCGTTGCTGAGTGAGTTCTAGTTTTAAAAGCATTAAAGTACCTTGAGTAGTTTATATACAAAAATACCCTTTTCATTAAAATCCTTTCCTTTATACATCATTACATGAGCATACGTCATACATACAACAAGGTATAACTTTATTTATCTTTCATTCGTTCTCATTTTTATCATTATCTTTCTCGAGTCTTTTGCGGCAACAGGGCCGCTCACCTCATTGGCAATCTCAAGGATTGCATTTAAACCGAGTCTTTTGCAACAACAAGGTTGCTCACCCCATTGGCAATCTCAAGGATTGCCTGTTAACCGAGTATTTTGCAACAACAAGGTTGCTCACCCCATTTGCCAATCAATGATTGACCCTGTGTGCATCCTTCGGGGT
>BJCM01210252.1:0-13811 GCA_018326385.1 Flaveria bidentis | reverse complement strand
AGTCTGCCCGGGGGCCTAGGGCTGCCGGATGAGAGGGGAGATCATGCTCGATCTTCCCCTTGCCAAGAGTCTTGATTCTTATGTTGTAACGAGCTTGTAATCGTTAGGTTTTATCAATGAAACCATTCAATTATAGTTCGTATTATCGTTTGACTTTTGGTTTGTGCTGTTATTTATCCTTCCGTCAAGAACATGCTCGGATGTTTATCGATCCAACTAACTTCACCCGATGGGAATTATGGTTTTGATTATAGCTTTAAGCTTAGTTTTTAACGAAAATAAGTGGATGTATCTGCAGCAACAACTTTTAGAAGAGTTGGAAAAACATGAATTGGAATACAGAGATGTTTTCGATACTTTGTACCCCAGACAATATAACGACTATGTTACACCATAGATTGACAACATGTGGAGCATGAACCAGAAGAACATTGGATGATAACGCCGTATACGAGAATAGTGGTTGCTCAAAAGTTTGGTGTTATTCTTCATTTATTAAACAATAATAGTCGTCAAACATTTATCCCCTTATGGGTTGATCCGAAAACTATGATGCAAGTCAACAATAATCATATCGTCCATGTTAAGTTAGAAGGAGATTATCCGATGCCTACATTAAGTAGTCTTTGGCTTCTTAATCAAAACGTACGTGCTGCTGAATGGGAGATTATGTATAGGCTTCGTATCTCGGAATATAACGCAATAACAGATAATAACCAAGAAACCCTAGCTTATATAAATTTATTTTAATTCAAAACTTGTAATAGTCGAATTACATATTCAATACGTTTGTATTATATTTTATTATTGTATTCGTATCTCGCGGTTTTACAGATAATTTTGTATATGTTTGATTTTTTTATAGTTTAAATTCAAATCTTAAAATTCAAATAATTCAAATTTTGAAATAATAAAATTCAAAATTCAAATGTAAAACTTCAAATTTTGATATGATTTAAAAAAAATTAAAATTTATACCTATACGTTGTGTATGGACTCATATGCGGCGTATAGGTCTTCGCAGTAGTATAGTTTGGACTTTTCACATTTTGTCCCTATCACACATTTTCAAAACCAAAAACTCTCCCGTAAAGGTCGATACTACACATATTCTTCGTCGATTTTTCTACATCCAGGTGTATATTATTGTTACTACATCTTTATTATGCTAATCGTTGAATAGTTTAAACATTAAAGTAGCATTTTATGTGTTATAATTGTCGATTTTAAACTACTTATATGAACTATACATAGCTACAGACCCATGTATAAGGCTATACGCGATGTATAAGTCATATGTTGAGGAACAATACTTGGTGTATAGACCTATACGCGGGGTATGTGTGCCATATACCAAAACATAAAGAAGAAGGAGAGGTTGATCCCATATGACGTGTATAGGTGACTAATGGCTATACGTGAGAATTGGCTATACATGGGAACCCTATACGATACATATAGGGTTATATGACGTGTATATGGGTTGGGTGACAAGTGACTATACGTGACTAGTAGCTATAACATGTTAAACGTGGGAGCCCTATACAACACGTATAGGGGGTGTCTAGTGAGCAGGTTATATGTGGGACCCCTTATACGACACGTATAGGGTGGGTGATATGTATCTTATGTTTTAAAACCATTATATTTATGTTCGTTGTAGATATGTCTTCTAATTTAGAGATTGAGGGTGAAGTTGTTTACGTTATTGTCGATCATCATTGGCTACTGTTTAAGCCCGGGTCCATTTAGCACGCGATGCTCAAAATTTGTACATATGAAGATCGGTCGTCAAAAAATCGTCGATTGGGAGGTGATGGCCAAGCTAGGAGAGCGCGATAGACTTGCTAGTATTATCAGAGATGATATGCCATGGAGTCGTTTGTTTGAGATCATGTTTTTGCCTTCTTACCGAGAGCTAACGGTGAAGTTTTTATCCACCTTTACTTACATTCGTCCTAATGAGATGGAGGAGGACGATGATCGTTCCAAGATTTTATTTAGGCTATGTGGACATTAACATCAGATGTCCATTGAGGAGTTTGTCATTATCTCGGGACTTTACTTTAAGCCGGAGACTGTTACCATCGAGGGTGTTACTGAGATTGAGGAGACTCAATTGAGAAATTGGTGACCTCAGGTTGTTGGAGGTCCATTTCAGAGGACTAAGGGTAGGGTCACTGCATTAGAGATCCTCTCATTCATTACTTGCATTGTATGATCGCCACATCCATCACGGGACGTGGCAAGAGTCGAGAGTGGTGTACCATTCCCGACTTATTTTACTATATTGTTTGCTTATAGGGACCAGGTGCAACCTAGCGAGATGTTTGGCGGAGTATTTTTCTTTGTATTATCATCGCTAGGAGCGAGGAGTGGTGTACGGTGGCGCGTACATCACGGTGATTGCCCGATCTTTTGGTTATCTTCCTTGGTATCTTGTTGACGTATCTCCTCCGATCAAGCTGGTGAGACTAGATCGTCGTACTTTATTCGGCATGCGTATTATACGCCAGTTTACGGGTGGCAGCCACAGTTCCCTCGACATATTTAAAGAGATGTGAGGTTGTCTGTACGCATGGAGACATTTATACAGGAGGTTGCTACGAGTTTACGGGACCAGGGTATCGACTCGATCGAGTTGAGGATCTTATGGATGGGCACGTTCAGTTCAAGATTATGCGAGCACGTTCTGCTGGGATTGATCCTCCAGAGTTACCACCGCCTCGACATTACCTAGGCTCGCCATAGTTTTTATATTATTACTATCATTGTAACTTTTATTTTGTTAAGTATTTTAAAAAAAAATTATTTTTGCTTTCATTTTATGTTAATTTTTGTATTGTCATCTCGATTGTTTAGTTAATTATGAATTTTTGTCTTAATCAAGTTACAAAACATAACATAAATATAGTCAACGCAAATTCATTTATTAAAAAATATATGTAAAAATAACAAAAAAAAATTAATTGCTCATAATCTATAGTCACATATGGTCCATATGCGGCGTATAGGTGTTTCATTTCTCCCAAGTTTGTTAGGAAAAAAATTTGGAACCTATACTCCGCATATGGGCCTCCCCTGGAACCTCGTTTGATATGTTCATGTCAGAGAATGTTTTCATTCCATATACGTTGCGTATGGGTCCATACGCTGCGTATACGGAATGAAAACATTCCCTGACATTTCACCATATACGCAACGTATGGACCCATACACGACGTATAGAGTACTCGGGTGTTGATTTAAGATCACGGGGTGTCCAAATAATCATTCCGTAAAATATTAACGCTCGAAATTAAATGATTGGAATGAATAGTATGGAAAGTGGATGCATGATTCAAGTTGCTATCAGTTACATCAAACATAGTAACGATGATTTCATCAATAAATAACTAGTACAAAATATGTTATGAATCAATATGGAGGTTTTATTAAATAATATAATATATGTTGTGAATTAATATTGACTTTTTATATTTAACTAGTAAATATATGTCATAAATCAGAATGCATGTTTTATTTTGAATCATAAATCCATTACATGAATCAATATGGAGTTTTGATTTTAACTTATAATATAATTACATCACATATCTATTAATAAAAGAGTTGGGATGAACAGTGAAATATTTATATTTTAAAGTTTTGTGTATAATTCGTTAATGCTTATATATACATGTAGGGCTGCAAACGAATCGAACGAATACGAACAAAACTTTGTTTGTGTTCGTTTATTAAGAAATAAACTTGTTCATGAACTGTTCACGAACACTTATCGAATGAGATTTCTTGTTCGTGTTCGTTCATTAAGAAAATGAACATGTTCATGAACTGTTCACGAACACTTACCAAACGCAAACGAACACAAACGAAAACAAACAAAAGCAAACGAACACAAACAACTGTTCATGAACATAATGAACATAAAAAAATTCATAAACACAAATGAATACAAATTATTATAAATTTATTTTAAAATAAAATTTATATTTTTTTAATTACAAAAATTACACAAAAACTAATAAAAAATAATAAGTAGTTAACATATATATGAAAAAATACTTGATATAATAGTCATAAAAATAACTAACACAATAATTAAGAATATAAACGAACACTTTATCAAACATTCATGAACGAACACTAACGAACATAAGCGAACACATTATCGAACGTTCGCGAACATAAATGAACGAACGCGGGTTGTGTTCATGTCCGTTGAACATAATTTTTGTGTTCGTGTTCGTTCCTTTATTAAACGAACGAACATAAACGAACTTCCCGTCGAACGGTTCACGAACTGTTCGCTGAATGTTCAGTTGGTTTGCAGCCCTATATACATGTTATAAAGCTTTGTGTACAACCAACCGATGCTCGCATGTCCACCTTTAAAAATTAGTAGGCGTGTATCAATTTCATTTTTTCCGAGGACCATTTCTCCGGCTTGAGGCGGTGGGCGGTAGTCTCCGTCAATAGTTTTCTCCTTGTGTAACATCGCCGCTTTAGACCCATTACCATCGGTCACTCGCCTCTCTCACAGGTTGGGTCTGTTTTTACCGGTATGTTAAGTGTGGCAATGGAAGTGAAGGCGATCTTTGAGATGTGTGGTTTGTGGGTGTGAAGATAACAGTTGATCTGGACAAAGATCTAGCTACTACCTTTGGTGTCGGTTTAATCGGCCTGCATTTGTTCCTTCTCAAGATCAATTTCCTAATTTTCTTCGGGAAATAGTAGAACTGCCTTCTTCCTTAGAGACAAGGTGAAAAGGTGACTGAGATCTCATAATGGCAGCCGATGGCGACAACGACCTTTTGTAGGTCTGTCGCAGTCCTCTAATAACCTCATATGTCTCCCATGGAATCCCATTTCTACATTGATTGTTTGTTTGTTATGTGTTTGCCTTTCGTGGTTTGCTTGACGACAATGGTCGTCTGCGCATTTATGAACTTATGGGTATAAAATTCTAGTTTTTTCATTGACCGTTTTTTATTTGCCATTATAATAGCTTCTTTGGTTGATTTTGTCATTTGATTTCTAATTTTGCTCTATAATGGTGAAGTCTACTTCATCAGAAAGTTCTCTACCTGTGTCATGAATCTAATTTGGGTACTATTATAATCATTGAAAATTATTGACTAGATGACACATAAAAGAAAGAATAAATTATTATTTGCACGTTTGTTCATTTTAACCACTTGCATTCCTGTGGTTTCAAAATTGTTATCTGCCCCCTAACGTTTCATGTTATCTTCATTTGAGTCTATACGTTTTATTTTTACCTCCATTTGCGTTCAAATGAGTAAAACTGTTAATGTTTTTGTTAAAATTATTATTAAAATGAAGAAACTACTCTTAAAATTAAAACACACATAAAAAACATTGTAGGTCCCATCCATCAACATCATCTTCTTCAAATCACCACCCCCATCACCACCACCACAACCACCCGGTCATCACCATGACAGCCCCATCCCCACCACCACAACCACCCCGCCGCTAACTCAACCACCCGACTGTGACCACCTCCGCTCACCACCACCCCTCCATTCTCAAAAGCCACCACACGTACCATTAAAACCACTAGGGACACGTTGATGCTCATTCTTCTCAAATTGAAATTTGTGAACTTTATCTCTATCTTTGTATTTTAACATGGTCCAAGACAGAGAACCAGTTCCATCCACCGGCTAATAGCAAGATCTTCTCCAAGGAGAGAACAACATAAAAACCCTAATCCAATTGGAGTAACAATTCATCAAATCTTTGACACAACAACACCAAATTCGACAAATAAACCAACAAAAAGTCACATACAACCCCAAGTGGTGGTCGCCCGCAGTGGAGGTGGTAGGGGTTATGAAGGTCGGCGACAGTGAAGGTGGTAGGGGTTGTGGAGGATGGCGACAGTGGAGGTAGTGGGGGTTGTGGAGGGCGACGACAGTGGAGGTGGTGTGCGTTGAGGTGGCTGGAGACAATAGTGGTAGGTGGGAGTGGAAGTGGTGGGGATTATAGAGGCCTGTAGGAGTGGAGGTGGTGGGGGTTGTGGAGGTTGGTGGCAATAAGAGTGGTGGGGGTTGTGGAGGCCGGCAATAGTAGGGGTGGTAGGGGTTGTGGAGGCTGGTGGTAATAGGGGTGGTGGGGGTTGTGAAGGCCAGCGGTAGTGGGTGGTGGTACTGTGCGTGAGGTGTGGAGGTTGTGTGGGTCAAAGGAGAAGAAGATGATGTGGGTGGTCCCACAAAGTTTTTTTTATTTTTTTACTCTTAAGGGTAATTTAGTCTTTTCCATAAAGAGTTAACTGAACAACTTAACGGAGTTAGTTATTTGGATTCAAATGGAAACAAAAATGAAATGTTAGGGGGCAAATCAAGACTTTGAAACTGCATGGATACAAGTGGTTAAAATGAGAAAATATCATGGATGCAAATGGTAATTTACTCTAAAAGAAATTAACCCGTTGTTGTTCTTGCATTCATGGAAATTCCTTACCTTGTAGTCGTAACATGGTTGTGTTTATGGGCGTGTGTTGGTGATCTGGTTGTGTTGGATGTGACAATTGTTAGCTAATATCAATGATGATGAAAATATGTTCATCTGAGACCCTTTGTTTTGGTTATTCTGCAGCTATGATGATATACTAAAACTGGTGTGTGTTGCCCTGATTTGGTAGCCATTTTTTACGTGCAGCTTCAACCGGCAATCAGTTTTGAGTTGCACTATACTAATTACATTGCCTACTATCTTTGATTGTGATTACGAAAGTATGTTCCTTGGTTTACCCCATCCTTATGATGTGCAACATAGGTCTAGGTACCAATTTGAGTTCTATTTTAACTAACATAATTTCATGTCATGAATCAAATACGTATTTTTTTTCATAAAAATGTTAAAATTATGTTAAACTAACAAACTTAAATATGGAATATAAGTATATAATAAATCTTTTATTCAAATTTCTTAGTCTTGAAAAAATTATGTCATCTAGTAAAACCTCGGGCGCGAGAGTCATATTCAGCATTTTACATATTTTATTGATTTTTGTACCTTAAGTAACATACACGTTCATCTAAAAAGAGACATGAAATCAATTTTAAATAAAATGTATTTAATACAATAAGTAAACTTTTTTGAAGCTGAAGACCTCTGTTTGAATCAAGTTTATTATGTAAATTATTATATATTTATTTTTTATTTAGTTTGGTATGCAGTATTGTACTAATGTTTTTTTTCTACAAATAGCGATAGTATTGTCATTATTACTATATTATCAATGTTAATAGAAAAAACCCAAATCACGAGGTAATAACAAACTTATAACGATGTTAATCCTAGATGGTGGCTTAGAATCATTCGAAGTATGTGATGATTTAATAACAAAGTTACGAAAAGGTCAGTGTAGACACTAGAAAGTGTTGGAAGCTTGTATTAAGAATGTGTTGCTTTAGGTAGCTCAAAAGCTCATGTGAGAATATGCAATCTAAGTTGAGAAACAAATATTGATTAACAAACTTAATTTGACGTTGTAAAGCTTTTAGGTGTCAAAATGTCGGCATATGTCAAGTTTAGAAAACCCTATCATATATTTATGAAATGTGGGGAAGCCCATTTAAGAAAAAACCTTTCTAGATATTATAAATGTTATTTGAGATGTTTTCTGTAATTTGTGTAGAAATGGATAACCTTTAATTGCAGGACCGTTTGAGGGGTTTGGTTACTTACAACACAACACACAATGAGGAGATATTGATTTAGAACACTTAACAGATCAAATGAGAAACTAAAAACCAGTTACAATGATATTAAGAAACACAAGTAATTGAGAGACAGAACAAGAACAAAATACACAAGTGTTTGGTTTTCAAAAATGTTGTATATTGCTCTCTAGTTCCTTACAAGTGTTACAAAGCATACATTAAAATACAAAAGACCAGAAATACTTTATACTACATCCTACAGCCGGCCATACTTTGAAGACCAGCTGGATACATGATATAGACAATAACAAAATCAATGTAGACTCAAAAGGGAGATTGCCTTTTGACTAGTGGTTATAACATGTCATAACTCACATCCTAATATATTACAAAAATGATAAAAGTACATAAAGTAGAAAAAACAAACTCAAGACCTCAATGTACAGTTTACCAAAAGCATGGACCTTTTCACCAACTTGTAAAAGTTGGTGAGTCAAACAGAGTTGTAGCGAAAAGGTGGTCCAGCTTTATGGTAAAAGGTACATCAGATAAAGTATGTACTCAAAAGTTTTCAGAAGAAATCTGTCTTTGGAAGACTATGTCTCTGAAGCTTCGGAAGACTTTATGTTTGGCTTCGGAAGATATTGGTTTTTGATTCGGAAGATATTGGTCTTGGATTCAGAAGATTTCACACTTAAAATATTTTCTAATGCAAAATGTGAAACTGGTAAAGCATTCTACTTTAGCACTTTGTGCATGCATGCAAGACAAATTATTTGGATGTTTTGGATTGCATCAGCCTTATATAAAACCTTACATATTTTATTTGGATGTTATCCTTAAACATGAAGGTTGCTTACATTTAATAATAAGAATGTGAAATATGTGCCAATAATAATTTGTGTCGCCCAAACTAATATTACAAACACATGATCTAATGGAGTACATAAAGATTAAGGATTCAATCTAATGTTTAGACATAGATGCTAATTGGATGAATATAAAATATAGTGGCCAAAGGTATAGTGAAGATGTGGAGACCTTTAAATGTGAATTGTATCTTTTAAAGACAAAAACTATAATTGTACCCAAGTTGAGAGCGAAGGTTATAGCCTTAGATGTTAACAATATGCAAGATTAACTTGGGAGTTAAGAATGCATTATTACAACTAATCTCAGTTACATATTATCCCATTGTTTGAATCCAAGAACTTGAGGGTTGATAAGAGATCAAGTTTTGAAATGAGACTATAGCCCATGAATGAGGGTATGTGAAAATAAGCCAACCTAGTTTCCCGAAGATCTAGAGATATAGATTTAATGCATAAGCTAATATGTATGTTGATATATGTATATTCAGTAAAGTTATAAAGGCAATATTTCATAGTCTATTGCTATAACTGAAGGTGACATTGTTGTAAGGCTGAGCATAATGTGTACTTAATGATTTGTGCACATCTTGAAAACAATTTAAAATGAATCGTTTCAAATGAAATCATGTTGTGCGTAACTCCTAGAGCTTTCACATAACTAGACTAGTGTTCCAAGACCATTTTTTGACATGATAGTAAAGGGATAGCTTAGTTAGGAAGGGTCATGTGTATACTTGTATTGCCGTCTTTATTCACATTCATCAGTTAAATGACATCAAGTCTAGTAATATTTTCGAGTCTACTAATATTTTTTAGTCTAATTTTACTTCACAAAGGAAGGTTCAAAGTGATGAAGTATCTATTCTATGCATATTTCAATTGTCAAGGTTTTATTGAAAAAATTGATTTGCTTTGATCAATCTTTATTCATGTTGGAGATTGTTGAACAAATCATTTTTAAAAAGTTTTTTCACTATCTTTGAACACAAATAAGTATATTATATCTGAGTTATATAATTTATTTTCTATGAGCTTTTGTTTGTTTGAAAGAGTATTACAACAAACCAGCGTGTTTAAAAAAATTAAAATAAATAAAATATTGTTTTTTGAAGTTAGAGTGATTAAAATAAATAAAATTAAAATTAGTTGATTCAAGTTAATACCGATTGTATCACATGCAGCATTGATGATTTTATTAGTACAAGTTTATTAAAAAGCATGTCACAATCGATATGTATGTTTTGTCTTTTACTAATTAATACAGGTCAAAAATCAATGTTGATGTTTTGTTTTGACTCATAAATCCATTACATGCATCAATATAGAGTTTTGATTTTGACTCATAATTCAATTTGACTTGACATAAATCGACGTCATGAATTACATATATGTTTTGTTACAACTCATAAAAATTAACATGATTTTGTTTAAACATCAAAATTAATAGGAAATTTTAATGTAAGTATAAATGATCATTCAATTTATTTTTAATGAAAAACAATCATATAATAGTAAATAAGTTTTAACAATGATTCAATATAGAGTTTTGATTTTTAATGAAAAAAAATCATATAATAGTAAACATTTGTTCTAATAAGTTCACTTGTATTTTTTTTATTTTTTATAATTTTTAAAAATATTCGTATTTAAATAATTTGTTTTTATTAAAAGTGTTAATTTTTTAAATATTTCAATTTTTTAAAAATAATTTGTATTTTATGACTCACCTAAAGAGATGATAAACTTGCTATTAGGTTAAATATATGAGATTAAAACATCAAAATAAAATTTAATAACCTGATTGAGGTAAAAAAAATAATAAATGACCTAATTACACAATCTTTAAATTTAACTATTATTTTACAAAGTTTTTTTTTTAAATTAAACTCTAACACTCGCATAGAAACGAGATAATCAAAGTAACCCACTAGAACGACCCTGACACATTTCGTCCACCATGAAAGAATGACTCACAAATGTTTGTTTTTTTGTTTTTTTTTTCTAATTTTAACCTTATAGTTTTCAACTATTACATTTAACACTAACATTTTTTTCACTTTCAATTATAGTCTCAATTACTTTTATTGTTTTACAAATTTTTCATTTTACGTCTCGGTCTCAACTTTTCGAGTTTATAATTTTTTTCCAGTTTAATGGTCGCGTTGTGTTTTACGCTTTAGTCTAATTTATACACATTAAAATGTCGTAACACACGTGCAAAGTTTAACGCTTTTGCATCTATTTTTTGTCGGTTTTATTCTTTTTGTTTTACGAGCTTTTCTAGTGTAGGTGATTGCTAGCAACCGTGTAAAATTGATGCTACTTAAAACGGTTTTATGTCTCCCACCGCAATGCGTGGGGCTTGAATACTAGTATATACTAAGTATCAATTTTTTATGCATTATGGGTAGTACGATATGTTTAAGTGGGTTGTACCGATCTTTTTTTTAATCTTTAACTTTTTCGTTTTAACCCAATACTTTTATATTTTTGACACCTTAGTCCCAAGAATTTTTACTTTCAAATTTGGTTGTCAGACTATACTTTTCAAATTTACAAATTTTGTGTTTTAAGGTTTAATCAAAATGTGACGAGTTAACATCTCCCAGCGCATGTGTGTGGTTCGACATTTGTACACTAATTTTTTATTTAACGGTCACGTCACAACGCGTTGATCCTAGGTCGATTTACTTATTGTTTTATATGTTTTACGTTACGTCTGCATAGTTTAATGTTTTTATGTTTACTTTTCATTCAATTTATTTTTTACTTTTTTTATTTCTTTTTAGATACGAGTTTTTTCAGAGTTGATGATCACTAACGGTAATGTGCTATTGGTGCTACTTGACATAGTTTTACGCCACAGCCGCAATGTGGGGCTTACTACTAACTAAAAAGAAGGAAGTTAGTTAAGAAATAAAAAGATGCACATGTCATTTCTCATATGATTACAAACTCCTAAATTACGGATAAAATATGGATCATATGTTATTAGTGAACTTAAGAAAGACATTAAATGGCATTCAAATCAATGGTGATCCAAATCATTTTGATCCACCTAAAATCCTCTTTCACTTGTTATATAGTTATATATGAGCCCACACCACCTGGCCATTTTCATGACACTAATTCAAGCAAATGAAAATATCAAGTTGTTTTGGTTCACATGACATAAACGAACAAAGAAGGGTTTTTGTTCTATTTCGTTAATGGTTTTTTTTCTGGTAGAGATTTTTAAGAAGCAGACTTACACTTTCACCCACATCTAAAAATCTTAAGACATTATTTGGAATTATGGCTTAAAGTTTCAACGTGTATAAGTGCATAAAATCCAAACTTGTCTTTTTAACTTCTTAAATATCTATATTTATGTTAATACTCTCGTATCATCCAATTTATATGTATTATATGGCTTATATCTGACAAGCTAGTACGTGTATTTAATGTACTTGTTGGGTGATACCATGTCTCTTAATTGTATTTACTTGTAAATAAATAACACAAAAGATTAATCGTAATTTTGGCAAGCTTAGTTGGGGGAGTGTTGTTCAGGAGTGATATTACTTTGCATGGCTTCAACAATTATTAACAATTTTGATTTTATAAAAATCATATGGGTACTAGTATGTTGAAGGTTACGTATAATTAATATAATATATTGATCTCTTTTTAAATTATTTTGTTTTATATTTTATAAAAGATGGATGGGTAGAGTAACAGCTTATGTTTTTAAAATGCATCCATTAAAAACTATATTTCATGTTTAGTTATAACTAAAAATCAACTTTTTAAAACCAGAAAGTCAAGCTTGTTGATTCTCTTTTTGATTAAAATAAGCAAAACACCTCAAAGTTCATATATACATATAGAAATTTGTTTTAGATGCCAAAAGCTGTGAAAAATTCGTCAACCTCCTTGTTGTTGAAAACATATTAAGAATCTCATGATTATATTAGTTAAAATAAGCAAAATACCAAATGAATTGAATACGAGCGATAGTCAGCAAAATAATACTTGAAGAATCTCAAAATACAATTTTATAAGAATCTCCCAACTATGTGATTATATTACATAGTACCTAAAAATCTAAATCTGCTAAATTTTAGGAGTGACTCACAAGCGTATGTGATATAAATTTTATCTAGCCTATGTAAGATACATTACAGAATTGTGTGTTTTGTATTCTGAATTTTCTAGGGAGCGTTTGGTTGGAAGAATGGAATGGAATGGAAAAGAATTGAGAAACTAGTATAATTTTCAAGTAAAATTATGTTTGAATGGGTAATGAAATGTAAACCCAAGTGAATGTTTCACCTCAATTCCTTTGGTTGTGGTTGTGAGATTTCAAATTCCCTCTCTAGGTGGAAGGATTTTGAATTTCTTAATTCCATTCCATTTTATTTCATTCTTCCAACTAGAGGTGGCAAAAGAAGTCCATGAATGTGATTTTGGGTCATAATAGGTGTTTTAAAAATAGAGATGGGTTAGAATGGATTGAATAAAAAAACACAAGGGGGTTAAGATGAGTTGAAAACTTATTTGGAAAAAAATAAATATAGGTCAAGGTGGGTTTTCAAAATTAGAGCTTCAAGTCACAATAAGTCAAGGTTTCTTTCACTCAAGTTGGTCACCTTGGCAGAGTTTCATCGCGCACCACCACCGCAACACCACCGAACCACCACCATACCACCATCGAACCACCACCACACTACCACCGGTCCACCGCACCACCACCGGTCCACCGTATCTACACCCTCCCACCTCCGTCAAGTTTCACCGTGCATCACTATCGCACCACCACCGCACCTACAGTCGAGCTCCGCATCAGTCTCCACCTTCGTTGAGTTTCATCGCTCACCACCACCACACCTATAGTTGGGCATCCGCTTCTTTATCGCACCATCATCGTCGCTTTATTGAATGTACCACCATTTATAGATGAAGTCGTATATGTATCTTTTTGAGCTTGTATAAGCATCTGTCTATATGTGTTGTTGGATTGTAAAAAACTAGTAAAATAGTATTGCATTTTTTTTAAAATGATCCATTTTGACCCGAACCCATCCTGACCCGAACCCATCCTAACCCAAACCCATCCTGACCTTTTTTTCTAAATAATCTATCCTAACCCAAACCTATTCAGACCCAAATCCATCCTAACCTAACAACCAACCCAATCCAACCCACCCATTTTGCCACTTCTACTTCCAACCAAACATTCCCTAAGAGTAATTATATATATATA
>BJCM01210251.1:0-12432 GCA_018326385.1 Flaveria bidentis | reverse complement strand
TTGTTTTTGCAAAATCGAAGGTTTTTGACACTTTGACGCAAAAACACGATTTTTCAAGAACCCTAATCTGTCGTATGCCAAAAAACGTAAACTTTTAGACCTAGAGATGTCGAAAACACTGTTTTACTCAAAAAAAGTGACTCTTTTGAATGAAAACCGTGATTTTTGCACCGAAACTAATCGAATCACACGCAAAATCAAGAGCCAAAGCTCTGATACCACTTATTAGGACCCTGTACGTACGGAGTACTAACTGATAATGCGTGAAACCAGATCAAATAGTGCGGGTATTTGATTGGCGATTCAATCAGTAAGAACGCAGTTCAGATCAATCTAACGATTAAAGAAACGTTAAGAATGATTAGAACGAGATCAACTACGAACTATGAAGTTGGAACAGGCTTTATGTAGTCTTTGGACGGCGAGGGTACGAATATGAGTCGAAATTCTTGAAGTGTTACGTTTTTCCATGAATTAGATGGTATTTATAGGTTAGGGTTTGTCAATCGTATAACTGAACCATTAGCATGGTTCAGTCGTGCGACTGAATCATGCGATTGATCCATACGCACGACTGAAGCTTTAGTCGTGCGACTGAGCCAATCTTATGTCTCAATCGTGTGACTGATCCAGTCTCCTGGTTCAGTCGTGCGACTGGTCCATTAGCATGAAGTATTCATGCGTATGGTCCATTAGCATGGTCTATCGCATGAAGACTTCATACGATTAAATTTGAATACGTTTCTCAATTATTATTGTTTAAGAACTATGCACAATAACCTCAAACCTATATAGTTAGTTCAATATACATTATTACACAATAAACACTGAAACATTAGACATTATAAGCATCAATCACATATTGTATTTCATTCAACTCATTCATTACACATATGTAAGACATGACAAACATTTAATATTAAGCTCATAAACTAGGTACATATGTATCAACAGATAGAGATGGACCCCTAACCTATTCATTTTTTTAAATCCGTAATTTCCATGTGAGTGAGGGAAAATTAATCCACTTGGATGAGGGTTTATGACTTTAACTCCCCACCGGTGAGGGTCAAAGTCAAATATCCTTTTTTGTATATTTAATGATCAATAGTTATTTTAGAAATTTGAATTGGTCAATTGATCATTTTTGTAGCATTTCCAAATTATCAATCTTAGAAATTATTTTTAATTTGTGGGGCTAACCCACTTGATAGCAGTTTTGACTCGTAAAGAGAAGGACTTGGGTTCAATGCCCTGTCGAGCATCATGTAAGGGTGGGAGGGGCACAACGAACCCTACGTTGAGCATCAACACCCCCCTCCCCCACCCCCAACGGCTATTTTTGAAAAAATAGTTCAATGAAAATGCATACCATGCCCACCCCCAAACTCCGACCGGGCCAATCATAAAGGCAATAAAGTGGAGGAGTCTTCGAGAATAATAACGTTCAACAAGTCCACTAACGACTAAAATATGACAATGGAGAAAGAAATGAATAAAAAATGAAACGAGTAACGTTTAGCATGAAAGTATCCGAAACAAAATTGGCCTTTCTAGATTAACAATGAGAGACGTTGCTTCGCGAATCGCTAGACCGAAACATGAAGATTTTCTTTAAATCGCACTCCCGAGCTGATATAGAAAAACGTCCTAGAACACAAACAACAAATTGTCCACCTATTTTGGTTGGGAGTTTGATTTATAGATTTTTAGTTTTAATGTTCGAAATATAATTAGTGGTATATGATGTAGTGTGATTTGGTATTGTGGTATGATGTGGTGAAAGTATACACTCCAATCTAAATTAGTTTGAAGTAATTTAAAAATTATAGAATGATAGATTTGTTGTCATAAAATAAAGAAGGTAAACTTGTGAATAAAACATCAAATAGTATATACAAAGAAACTTTTAAAGATTTACGAATTAATAGTATAACTTTTTATTTTACGTCATTATATTAAATACATACTTTTAGTTATAAAAAATATTTACAGATTTATTAATTTATAGTTTTCTTTTATATAACCTTTGTATTACACAATTTTATAACATAGGTTTTTATATTTGCTTTCTTATTTGAAGTAGAGATGACGGCACAAGAAATTATTAACACAAAACTGATGTTTTGAAATTGAACAATTAAGGATTCATCAATTTAATCTTTGGTTTTCGAAGTGTAGAAGGCAAACACTAACAATTTTACTTCACATTTACTTATTTGATTCGATCTGTTTTTAATTGTTCCATTTATTTACCATAATCCGTTAACCCATATCTCAATTTATTTACCTTAACTATTTGTATACTTTATTGTGCTTCGCACGAGCATTGATTTGCAAATTTCGGGTAATACAATTTATAAAAACTTACAATCTATTAAAAGATTCTACTTCAATCCGCTACAACACGTCATATACAAGTTTTAGAATTACATTAATGTATGAAATGGGAGTTCATCCGGTTTTTTCAAATGAGCGATATGACCTGAAATATTAAATCAAATCAAAGATTTAGCTATAATAGAGTTAAAAACTATAAAAAAAAACCATTTAAATTACATCCTCTTCTTGCAATACTTACTTTCATTAAAACAATGCTAAATACAATTCCAAACATCAACTCGAATTCAAACTCCTAAAATCCATCATACCAGATACATGGAACTTTAAAAATCACACAAATAACTTATATAAGCATTAATCTTGCGTAGAAGGGCCGAAGAAAATTTATCATAGATTATATATGGAATTAATAGAAACAAACGGTAGATCTCTAATTTCAGGTGAACAACTTGCGATTTATAGTTCTCGTACGGTTGTCTTACGTGTTAACCAAAGTAAATTTTCTTCAATAGTTCAAACATAATTTCAAATTTTTAGGGGTTCTAGCTACTTCAATATGATGCAGAATCACATCTTATAGTATGATGATAATAAGTTTATGTGTTCTTAATTTTGATTAGTGGGTGTTGGAATTGCTTATTAAATACTTCTTTTAATATTTGAAAAAAAGATGAGTTGAAACTTCAAAGAAGATGAAAATTTGTTTGGATGGAAATGAAGATGTGAGAAAAAAATAAGTTTTTGAAAAGTTATAAATTTTAACTTCTCAAAACTTTTTTTAAGAAATCAAAAGGAGGTGTAACTAAGAAATCACAAACATGATCTAAAAAAACGAACTTATTACATACTATTAATTTCACTTGAGATTTGGCATACCCCCAAATCTCAAAGGAATCTGAATCTAAAGCGACATTCAAAACAACTATTGGACGTCAATTCATAACTTAGAAGCCCAGAACTAAAGCCATAACTATACAAATTAAAGAATCATCTCACAAAACTCAAATAGGTCAAAAGTCAAACACAAAAGTTTTAAAATTACATTCAAACAGCCTTGGGATAACAATAACAATCCATTCAACCTGCAATTCAACAATTTAATTAAAGAAAACCCAAAGATCCAAAACCTCTATAAACAATCAATCATAACCAACAGGTGGAGATTTTGTTCAACGGAGAAGATCTTTATGTTTATCTCTGCTTTAAACTAGTAGGCGCCCGCGCATGTTGCGGCGCAAACATTAAGTTTAACTAAAATAGAAGGCGATGTAACAAAAATCAGGTGTTTTGCCATTAAATGATCTTGGTGTACATAAAACTTACTTGAACGCACACACGTGTTACGGCAGGGCACTTGTACAATTGCAATCCATTTGTATAAAATTCGTCAAGATTACATTTGTAATATTATAGGAGGCTCATGAAAGAAACATTTGAATGATTAGTCTTAAACCAAAAAACCTTTCTTGCAACTTATCCCAATGTGATGTAGACAGCTTTGCAAGTACTTCAATCTCTCTCAACTTTAAAACTGTGTGACCAGTGTCTTGGTACCCTTCGTTAACTCCTCATTCAGATTTTCACAATGGCTCTCGATATGTGTTTTTATTTCCCCTAAATACCTTTTCATACTTATGTCTGGTGGTGTCATTTGGTTCTTAGCTTCCACTTGCTCATAACATGTTGTCATGTGGCTTTCCTTTGACGCCATGTGGTGCTCAATAGTAGTATTTGTTCACTATTTTCTTTCAATTGGTCTAATACCACATTCAATTTTGGCTTAACGTTTAGTGGAGCTACAACATTTATCAAAACTCTCATATTATAAGCATGAGGCATATAAATACTCTTCATTTATAATCATAACATTAAATGATATTTCAATTGATAGCTTGCTTTAGATCGTATTGCAAATTTGGTACATAAGCTCTATAGAGTAATAATATCTTCTGAATTTAACAATACAAATATAAAGGAAGTAAACAAATGGCTTTGTCAAATTTCAAATGAAATACCTATTACTTTCATTGTCTGAAATGTTAGTGGGTAACTTAATTAACTGGAATAAGTTCAAGTCTAAACTTTATTTAAAAAAAGTTTTAGGTTTGTTCAGATGAAACTTATGAGAAGGCGATGATAAAGAGAAGCGTCATAGACTACTGCGAGATGATGCCATCATAGAAAATACATAGCGATTAGAAAAGGGAATTGATTATAACAGCAGAATATGTTCACAAAAGAGGTGACAATGATGATGTTGCTGCTAATGCTAATGCTAATTAACAAAGAGAGTGGCAACCACTTGATTTTGATGTTTAATCACTCGATTCAACCATGTATATTGAAGTGTAAAAGTCTCTGCCTCCACTGAATGTGAGTTCTTATGGGTCATGTTTACCTTCAAGTCGAAGTTCTTTCTTGGAAAAGAACTCCCAAAACCAGTCATTCCCCATTGTGTCCAACTATCCAATGATGATATCATCTGTGCTTTATAGCTTTTCTTACAAACCCCCTCAGACCAGCTTTCAAAGGAATAGAAAATGAAGTAAAACGAATAGTAAACCAAGTTAGACCACATAAAACATAATATATAGTATGTAATAATAAAAAGTTGCATATCACTATTCATTGCTATCCTTTATTAATAGTATGTAATAATTCATTAATCCTGAACCTGATGATATTTTAATCTATCAAACACTCATGCTAGCAAGTCCAATTTTCAAAAATGATAACACAAGACAAAGAAAAAACAGTATAAATAAAATTTATAATTTAGTATGAAAATTGAATAATACATGCCAAATGCATAACAAATTGTAAATAATGACAATATTACGATCAACTTCAAAATTTTAACTTATCTTAATCAAAACATGGAATTTTGATCAACTTAATTAAACATAATAGACACCATTCAAACCATCCTTCTATTCACCATTCATAAGCTCACCCTCCATAGCCTTCCCGCCAAAATGAGCACTAACAACCTCCTTATTATTATCCCCTTTACCTTTAACGGCGTTAGACCGAGATTTAACGGCGGAAAACTCGCACTTCAAGGCATCCATAGCGTTCCTTAACGCCCCGTTTTCAGCTTGTACAATCTCCATTTGTTTCTTAACACCCAAAATAACATCTGCCACGTCACTAGTCACCGGCCCCACTTTGCTTGGTCTCCTATAATCACCACGCACCACGTGTTCGATCCCGATCTTGTTGATGAGCAACATCGGAAGCCTCTGGATCGAATTCTCAGCCGTTGATTTGTAGTTATTCTTCATCAGCATCGCCGCCGTATCCTCCGTCGCCGGAAGTCGGAGCCCCCACCGGAAATTCAACGTGGCGTTTTCCCTCAGCGGAACGGCCGTCGTGGCGGTCAAATCGACGTCGGAGAAGACGGCGTTAACGATGCCGGCAGCGGGAGACACCACCGGCGAATCAGAAAACTTCTTGCCGGAGTCAAGCAAGTCAACCACTACAGGCGCATCTTCATCTGCAGCAGCAGCAGCAGCAGCAGCAGCGCCGCCGCCATTGATTTGGTTTCGAAAAACCGACGATTGGGTTTTTTTGATCGAGAAGTCGCCGAATTGGGGTTTGAAGCGGAGGAAAAAGGTAGGGTTATGAGCGCCTCGGAGGAGGTTGAACTCAGCGCTCATGTTCAAAGAGCTTGAAATGGGAGAACCGAAATGACCGACACCTGTTTTGAAGACGAGAGTGAAGGGATCGGAAGAATGGTTAGGGCGATAAGCGATCTTGAGGGAGGGGCCTGATTCGAAGAATGTGGTGAGATTCAAGGAGAGCTCCTTGGATTCACCCGCTACAATGCCCGATTGAAATGGTAATCCCAGGATCTTGATAGGCACTTTCGCTCGAAACAGAGGCTTTTGTTCCTCTCTCAACTTCATTGAAGCTTTCATGGCTGAATATGTGCGTTCGCCGCTGAGGATGTGGTGGTTCCGGCGAACATTACGCTTAATATAAAGATGGGGATGGGGATGGGGATATAGGTTTTTTCTCAATACTGTAATGGTACTTGTCGATGACTGCCCTTCTATTTGTGTTTGTTTGAATAATATTCATGGCAATTTGGGGGTTACAATTGTAATTGCGATTTTGGTGGCAATATAAATTTTTTGAATTTTGGATTTTGTCCAGTTTTAGAATTTTATATGTTGGAAATTTTAAATTGGTTCGTTTTAGTTTGAATATTAGATTTATATTTAAAGTCCAAATTTGGAATTAGGCCTTTTTCATTCAAAATTCAAATTCTTTAAATGCATTTTGGTCGAAATTCAAAATTCAAATATCACTTATGAACAGGAACATCAAGGTTAACAGGTGTGGTAAGCGAGAGTAAACAAAAAATATTTGTAATGAGATTTACTTGAGGTAGGAGTTAGATATCATGTCATATGTTAGAATGGTTTTTCTCATCTCAACAAAAATTGTTGTTTCGAGTTTTGTACATGATTATTTATCATTATTTTATCATTATTTAGGTGTTGTTGTTCAAAGTAAAAATAAATAAGATATCACTTCTTTCTCTTTTTTATTTGGCGTTTTTGTGGTGTTTTTGTATTTTTTTTTTTGTTTAATAATACACATTTGATTTTGTTTAATTGCTAGAATAAATAAATAAAATTAAAATTATGTTATTTTTTAAAAGATTACAACATTAACAACTACTTCATACAATAATGAGTTTAAAAATAAAATCAAATTAAAATATATAAAATTAAGAAACCACATATTTTTATCTTGATTTCTCTCTACATTTTCTGAGTCTCTCCTCGTAGAAAATTGATATTTTGAGCAAGAGTTTTGAAGGCATAAAACTTTTAGTTATGTTTTGTTAAGTTGATAATACACTTCGTTTAGATCATAGAAACGTCAAGCATATCTGAATCCATTAGACTATCATCCAAGTAGTTGAATGATGTCATTTTCGTACTTGTTTGGTCGAGGCATAAGTGGTAGAGGAAACCAATTTGGGCAAAGTCTCTCCACTTTCTAAACTGTAGTCGAAGGTGCGCCACTATGCTCGTTCGGTTTCGATTTATTTATTTTTCAATGTAGTTTTTATATATTATATATTATATATTTGTTAATCTATTTAGTTATTTATTGCTCACCACTATTTTAATTATGTAATCAAATATTCAACTACCCTAAATGTAAAACTTTAATTCTTAAATCAAATCATCACTTCACATTTTAAAGTCCTTTAACTATTCCATCCATCACCACTTTCTAACTATCCCCCGCATCCCGATCTCTTTACTGACTACCGAGGCACTGACCTCTGGCACTCAGACATGTAAGCCCCGACCTCCAACACTCTGACATGCGACCCCGACCTTCGGCAATCCGACCTTCAATAGTCTGATCTCGCATCCCACCTTCGACAATCTGCCTCCAAAGTCTGAAGTATGATCTTGTTCAAGCTTGACATTGTTCAGTTATTCCTAGTCGTGATATCTTGAGTTTAGATTTTTTTTATAATTTGGTTCTTAAAGAACATTTGGAAATGCAATGGTGAATATATTACGGTTGGAACTTGAAAGTTGAAATTTTTGAATGAATTATTAGTTTTGCTTTAAATTATAACATGAAACCAAACAAAATCGAGCAAAACCAAGCGAAACCGAGCGCTTGCTTTAAAACCGAACCGAGTTCGAGCATGAAGTTTGCGCTTGAATTTGTAAATTCGAACCGAACCGAGTCGATCGGTTAGAAACCGAACTGAGTCCAAGCGGAGCTGCGTTTGGTTCAGTTCGGTTCATGAACAGCCCTACCGACCACCACCGCCGCCGCCGCCGCAAACTGCGTAATGTCGTTAAATTGAGAGAAAAAAAATATGGTATGGATGCTACGCTCATCATGTAGATGCACAAACGAAACGCCATAAAACAAAAATTGTGATGCCAAATGATCTATTTTGCGTACGAGTATGCCCATCAATCAAATTAAACTAATGATAATGCAAACAAAGAAAATGGATCCATCTTGACCAGTAATCATGCACTACTCATCCTGACCCGAATCCTTTCTAACCCAATACCTTGCCCGACCCGACCCTCCCATTTTGCCAGTTGTGATCAAATGTATGATTTTATTGGAAATAGAGATTTTTGTATTTCTTCGATCCGACCCAGCCCATCTTGACCCGCACCCATTCTAACCCGAACCCGTCCTGACCCGTTCCAAACACGAACCCATTCTGACCGGAACGCGCCCTGACCTAAACCCATCTTAACCCGCCACCGGACCCAACCCAACACACCTATTTTGTTGGGTGTATACCATAATGGGTAACACAATGAGCAACATTAAACTTGATGATTAGCAATAGGCACAATGCACTACTTGAGGAGGATTACACAATAACATGATCAGGATTACTGTTAGATCATATTAAGACTGATGCAACCAAAACAACACTTAGAGTATTTTGAAGTACAATTGAAGAGGTCTTCCGAAGACAAAGTTGCTCTTCCAAAGGCAAGTCAAAGATCTTTGGAAGGTAAAACTCAATCTTCTGAGACTAAGTAGTTTTCCTTCCGAAGTATATACACTTAAAAGATCAAAGTCAAAGTCTTCCAAAGAATAAGTAATGAAGACTCGGAAGAAGTTGATTCTTCAGAAGTATAAATGGCCTCGAAAGAACTTATTCTTCCGATGCCTTTTAGCTTCGGAAGAACCAACTATGAACCAGTGGACATAAGTATGGTCGGTCTGACATCTGCTACGACCTTTGATATATTGCATGGTGCTTTCCCATACCCATGTAGTTGGCCATACTTTAATACACTATTCACCCTTTATCACTTAGTACAATTACCATCTTTAGTTGGTGACAAAAAGTAAGTCATGGACATGTCATGACTAACTAATCTAGAATAGTATTTTATCTTAGATTCTTTACTTTTAACAATGTAGCATTTGTCTAGTTGAAAACTCCAGCTGGTTATCCAAGTATAACTGGTTGTAGATAATATTATATATAGTGTTTCATTGTAACTCATCAAACTATGCTTGTAAGAGTCTTATAATATTAAGTTGAGAAGTAATATATACAAGTATCTTGAAAAACCATTCTTGTGTTCATTAACTTATTATATTATTTGTCAACATAGTTAGATATTCTGCTTCATCAACTGAGTGAGATTAAGTGAGTTTGTGAGATAAACTTGTGTTGAGAGACCAACACCGATCTTGCAATTGGTATTCGAGCTTTTTAGGCTCTTGATTATGAGATCTAACCATCCCAAATCACCCTTGTTTCATCACACTTACTCACTTCACTAAAATGGCTCTTAACCAGATTTTTCCTAAGTCTGAGATAGGAACCATGATCAAGGCTCCAATTATCACTCCTGATAATTTTGAAGCATGGTGCAAACGTATTGAAGGCTTTTTCAAGTATCAATATAACCAAATGTGGAGATCAGTTACTTATGGTCCTTACAAGCCAAAAGTGGGACCCATAACTGGTAATGGTGCCATGATTAAGAAGGCTGTTGAAGACTACTCTAATGAAGACTTCAAAAAGATGGACATGGACTGTAGAGCTATGATTATGTAGCTTACGTCTATACCAAACTCCATAAGGTGCGCTTTCAGCAATGCTAGTGTGCCAAAGATATATTTGATGCCTTGACGTTGATGTACTCTAGTTTTACTGATTCCAAAAAGTCCAAGAAAGATGTGCTAAAGCAGAAGTTTGAAAACTTCACACACATTGCTAATGTGACCTTGATACTTCAGGTACATGGACTTTATTACCTCTTATAACACCCGGTTATTTTAGAAGGCTCAAATAAAAGAATAAAATGAAGAAAAAGAAAGAAAAGATGTTTTACCCATGTCAAGGGGTAAAAAGTGTCAAAATGACAAAATGTTATAAAAGTTGGTGTAAAGTGGGCATCGCCGCCCACTCTCCTCTCACAATACACCTTCATTCGGTTTTAGAGAGAGAGAAAAGGAGAAAAGGCAGGAAGCTTTCGGGTTTTTGAAGAAAAAGTGCAGAAAGGTAAGAATTCATGTGTTTATGGTGTTCTTAACTGGCCTTGCCTCAGTTACATGCTTATGTGTGTTTGTGTGTGCTCAGTTGTGTGTGTTTTGGTGGGTTTCTAGGTGTGAATTTGTAGTAAACGGGTTTGATGGAAGTCTGCAGGATCAGTTTATGTCACTAAACACTTGATTTTCTCTTAAACTCAATTAAACAACACTCGGATGAAAGCAAAGTCTCTAAGAGTTGATAATAATATAATAAGTAATAAACATAAGAAGTAATTTTCAAGGTACTTGCATATATTTCTTCTCAACTCAAATATTACAAGACTCTTACAAGCATACTGTTATGAGTTACAATGAGAAACTATATATAATACTACTTACAGCCGGATATACTTTGATACAAGCTGAAATCCTCTAACTAAAGAAAATACTACAAAGCTAAAGTCTAAGGTATCTCAAATAAGACTTTATCTGAGATATGGTGGTCAGGACATGTCCCTGACTTACCTTTTGTCACTAACGAATGTTGGTAACTTGTACTAACATAAAAAGGTCAATAGTGGAATAAAGTATGGTCAACTACATGGCTCTTTGATAAAACGCCATGCAGTATCAGAGGTTTGCAGCGGAGTGTCAGAGACCATACTTATGTCCACTGGTTCATAGTAGTGTCTTCCGAAGGTTAAATGGCTTCGGAAGAACAAGTACTTCCGAAGTCACTTATACTTTCAGAAGAGGCTACTTCTTCCGAGGCTTGAGGACTTCTTCTTTCTTCATACCTCAGAAGTAGTCTTCTGATTTCTTCTTTTGAGACTTGATCTTCGGAAGTGAATACTTTATCTTCGGAAGTAGAGTTTTGCCTTCGGAAGTAAAAACTTTCACTCTGTCTTCGGAAGAACTCTACTTCCTTCGGAAGTTCCACACTTGGTTTCGGAAGCCTTTGTAAGTTGTAACAAAATTTGTCTAAGTGATATGGTTTTGGTTGCACCAGCCTTCTTCTTGATCCAACAAAGTCTTACCCGAAGAGGCTGCTAAGGTGAGTTCTAGAAACCCTCTTTTACATGTTTTAACAAATTTTAGGGCTGGAAATGCATGTGAACATGTTTTTATAATGTCGGGTATTGCACCCGTATGTATGTGTTTGTGTGTGATTTGGGTGGGGTTTGATTTTGGGCTATGTTACGTGTGTATGATGACATGAATGTGTTTTTAAGGCTTAGGATGGATGATATAAGCTTAGAACATGTTAGAAAATGATTGGGGACTAAAATTTGAAGTTCAGGTACGAATGAGGCTGCTCATGCGGCAGAATAGGGCTCATGCGCCTAAGTTATAGAATTTGCCCAAGTGTTCCCATACACATCGAAACCTCATGTGCCTAAATAGGGCTTATGCGCCTGAAATTTCCTCATGCGCCTGGATGGCCATGCGACTAAGGGTCATGCGACTGGAAGGTCATGCGACTTAAAGTTCATACGCCCAATAGTGCCCATGCGCCCGGAAGTTGCCCATGCGCCTGTGTTGATCATGTGCCCCAATAGTTCTGATGCGCCTGAAAGTTTCCCATGCGCCTAAGTGTTCCTCATGCGTCTGAAAGGCCATGCGCCTGTATAGTGCTCATGTGCCTGCATAGTGCTCATGTGCCTGCATAGTGCTCATGTGCCTAAAGACATAGATTATTTTCTGATTTTTGGGGAAAAAGTTAAATGTAGGCTTTGACTTTGGATGTTTCAGAGGGTAAAGTAAGTTGAATTTTTGGACTCATAGATGATGTGATGGTCGATGCATGATGGTGTATGATGTATGTTATGCATGTATGATGGTGCCTTGTATGGCGATATTTGTATGATTATGTTTATGTTCCTGTTATGTATGTTTATCTTTTCCCGTGGCTTTATGTGTTATAGTTGTGAAAGAAATGATAAAGTATTATGTAACGTAAAGTGAAAGATAATGAAAAGAGGAACATAATTATAGAATGCATGCATTAATGAAAGAGAAAGTAAAGAAAGGCTTGCAAGCAAAATGTACGGAGGTGCACGACTCTAAAATGCCGTAAGCTCAACT
>BJCM01210250.1:0-11665 GCA_018326385.1 Flaveria bidentis | reverse complement strand
TGATAGTCTTAACTATTGCACTGCATATTTGACACTTGTTCCCGGGTTGTGGGAATTAAACAATGTCTTGCTACTTGATTATGTGAACATCTTTGTGTTATGCTTATGGCTATGTTGTCGTGAATATTGACTAACATGACACAAGTCTCCATTTGTGTTCGGGTGACGTCATGACACGCTTGTCATCATACTTATATTGCTTCTCTAACGTACACCATGTGTTATGACGATCCCGTCTCGTTACATCCCCGTGTTTCCGCTTTAGCGGGGGTGTGACAGGTGTTTAATACTTGAAACCCGACCTGAACAACACGTTACCTAAACAACCTGAAAACCGACTTAACCAATTGTTACTAGGGTCGGTTTCAGATAGACTTTCAGAATACCCGACCCAAATAACCAGAAACTCAAATATTTAACCTGATTAAAATAACCCAAAACCCGAATATTTAAGCCTGAGTACTCTTCCAGAAGTACTCGCTAAAAGGGGTAAATGAATTCGCTAGTATAATTAGACTTGCACAAAAAAAACGGGTACGGACCCGACCCGGGTCGGGGTACAACCCGGTAACGGGTGTACCCGGTTCGTACCCGAAATAAACCGGCGGTTTTAACCCGGTTTGGGTTTTTTTTGAATTTCTAAAACCCGACCCTACCCGGACCCGACCCAGTCTAAACCCGAAATGAACCCAGTATTGGACCCGATATTGGACATAAAAAAAGAAAAGAAAATTAGAAAAAATAAACTAAACCCGGTATTAGACCCGGTTCCGGGCCCGACCCGACACGGGTATGGCGGGTAGGGTTTTTCAGCAAGTGAACCCGACCGGATTCGTACCCGGGTTCACCAATACCCGGATACAAAAAAACCCAACTGGACCGAACCCGGTTTGAACCCGGTTCGGATCCGGCCCAAAACTCGATTTGTGCATGACTAAGTATAATAACTCACTCAAACGATGCAATGTCCATTTACAAACGATGGGCTTTACAAACGATGGGCTGAAAGTAGATGGGCTGAAAACTGTTACGTGGGTTAGTCGTTTTGGACTAATATGTTCGTAACGGTTAATTTAATGATAAGTTATAAATGGTAGTTTGTTCATAAGTTGTGACTTGTGAGCTTATGCTTGTAAATATTTTGTTTATTAATTTTCTTTAGGTAAAAGAAATTTAATCATTTTTTAGTGTCACTGGTCACCAAGGATTTATGTGTAACCGTCAATAAATTTTAGGTGTCACTTGGGTTACGATCGCATATATTGCAAATGAAAAAAGTTTCGTGGTAATATGGGCGTCAATTGACATCCAGTCTTCCAACCTACGTCCGCTACCGACAACCATGTCCGTCTCTGTAGGAGAAAACTACAACCAACTTGAGGTTGATAAAACGGTTGCACCTACGGAATCATACATCCAAAATTGATTGTATTAATAGCAAGTTCAGTATTGTTTTTCTTATATTTTAAAAATATTGTTCCTCCATTGAGATAATTGCATTCTAACCCACATCATCAAGATGATGATGTGTGAAAGGCTTAAAATTTTAAAATATCAATAATTAACCAAAAGTCTTGCATATATGAAGTTCGTGTCTCGTGCTCCAGAATTAAAGTCGTAAACATCTTGAAACGTGTCATGTTTTTTCAAACCAAATTATACTTAGGGTGGCGGGGCACCCATATCATACACACCATACTAAATTAAATACCCACCAATCACAATTTATCACATCACATTACATCACATACTCAAATTTGGTGGTGGCGGTGTTGCCACGCCATGCCACCTTACACCACTATACCCCACACACACAAACAACAGACAAGACGCACAGCGAGAACATGTCGTGGAAACGAAAATTTGCGGTGTGAGAAGGGTTGGTGGCGGCGGTGCCGGGTGGTGTTGAGGCTTGTTGTGGCCTCACGACGCTTGCGCCCCCACCACCCTTAGAACTACACTAACCTTAGGTACAATCCACGGAAAAATTACACCGATTATAACATCAATAAACATAAATACCTTCCTGATATTCCAATACAAACAATTTCCCGTTTTCAAAAGAAAAACGTAATATTCAATTACAAACAATTTCCCGTTTCGTACTTTTGTTTTTTATTTTGTTCAACGCATTGTTTTTTTTTTTATTTAATAAAACTTTAGTTTAATTTATATTAAATGCTTGAGGGAACTTTGAATGAGTGATGCCACTAAATTTAAAAGTTGTTTGGTAGTCTAGATTTATTTAGTTTTTATTTATCGTCCAACGTTTGGTCAATATATAAATCCAATTATATAAAATAGTCAAATGCTGTTTTATTAGAGAACATAATTACATAAGTACATAACTTCTTAGGAGTTATCAAATCGTTACATTTTGTGGTGAAAATGAGTTGCTAAAACCGTTACAATGAAGCCAACGATGAGATGCTAATCCAAAGAAGAACAAGACATGTAATACAACAATATATTATGTTTGTTCGGCCGATTTCTTGAGATTTATGTTGATAGGGCGGAGCAATCAGCAACATTCTCCATCTGTCAAACAACACTTGAGACATAAAATGAAGCTGACTTTAATTTAATTCCTCATTATCATCATCAACATCATAGTGTGTCGGATATCATGGGTTCTAGTCTAAGCTAACCGAAAACTAATGATCATATGAACACATAAACCGTTGTTCCTTGGTTACTTGGTTCTGCAGTCATCGACGGTTTTGTTTGTTTTTTTCTTGGAGAATCGAAGCCAACAACGTACTAGTTGTTAAAACTGGCGGTGGTCGGAGTGGAGTTTGTGGCTGTGATCGGTGATCAGGATTGATACTCCTCCATGGAAGTCTGCATATGGCGGGTGTTGTGGTGGTGTGTTTTGTTGTTTATGGTGGAAGTTTGGGTGGTCGTTGCTGATACTCATTCTGGTGACGGTAAGTTATTTGGTGATGTTGTAGTTTATTCTCTTTAACTCTAATGTGAGACTTTCTAATCTGAAAACTAATCTATACCACAAAAGATAATATTTCAAATAAGATTAATTGGCGATAATATTTAAGGAGTAATTAGTGATAGATAACCAAGGGATCTTCCGTCAGTACAACGAAGATAAGATTTCAGATACGATTTTCTTCCAGCCTTATTATGAAAAGACACACCCCATATGCCTTGTTCTAGCTCCGCTCAAAATACGAGAGATCGCAAAACTGGGATGACACTCGGAGATCATCGTGAGTATCGAGTCAAAACTAGACCTGCCTAAGCTGAACCGAGCTGAAACCAAATTTGGCAGGATATGTATGTAGACTATGTTTGAGTATATACTTAACCTTAAAGTGGCATCATGTATGATGTATGGAAGCAAGACAATTCTTCATATTCATATACCAATTTGATCACGCTTTTACCCGTGCAGCTGCGGTACTCCGAGCACTGAAAGATCAGTGGCAAAACACGCCACCGAGCTGGAAGAGATCAAACGACCCGTGTTCATGGGAAGGCGTCAACTGCACCAAGACCAGGGTCATCGCACTGTGGGTGATCTATTTCCCCTTTATCTTGGTTCTATATCGTTGTAATCATTAAGAACAAAACCAACATCTGACCAGTTAACCTGCGGACCGTTCTTTCACAGGAGCTTGTCAAGCATGGGCTTAGTAGGACAACTCGCTGGCGACATTGGTGGCCTCAGTGAACTAACATCCTTGTGAGTTGTTAAAGTTTCATTTGATCGAATGCTACTCGTGTCAGATTTCAATCTTAAAGTGCATCTAACCAGATATTGATGTTTATGATAGGGACTTATCATTTAACACTGGCCTAACAGGTCCGATATCTCCAAGGATCGGAGATCTGGAAAAGCTCGATACACTGTGAGTTTAGAAAGTGTTTCTTACATGCCTCTAAAGAACAATATGCTACAGAAACTAGTGATCAGCATTCATAGTTAAACTTTAGTTTTTGTAGTTATTTATATTTTGAGAATAAGGCAACATTTGTTTTTAATTATTCAAACTACAACTCATTGACCATTGACCGGCAATAATCCATACTGCCAATTTAGGCAATGGTACTCCTAACTTTCATTTCATTGTGAACAAAAATCTCACCATCATAATTATATATACTCACAACAATGATTATGAATGAAATGGGAGAAAGTTTTTGTAAGCAAGATGTTAATAAAGCGTATATCTATGATGATTGTGCGAGTGATTGCCCTTGGCAACAAAACTTACAGTTCTTGTCATTAGTCAAAGTGTGAGTATCAATAATTATCGGTCAATGGGTCATAATTCTGATTACTAAAATCTACTTGGACTAAAAATAAAAGGAAAACAATACATGTTAGAAAAGTTATATCAGCAACTAATTGAGACCTGTTAAAATTCTGGTTGCAGGATACTGATGGGTTGTAGTTTCACCGGTAGCATTCCATCTGAACTCGGAAACCTCAAGGAGCTATCGTTTCTGTAAGATTCTTCGAAACAACAACACAACAACATATATGTAGCAGTACACATTGATAAATGAAACGTATAGATTATTATCAACTAAATTTGCAATGGTTTCATGAATATGTTATGATCAATAGAGCTTTGAACACAAACAACCTGACCGGCGAAATCCCTGCATCATTGGGACGTCTGTCAAAACTTTACTGGTTGGATATCGCGGAGAATCAACTGTCAGGACCGATTCCTTACTCAACACTCACATCACCAGGCTTGGATATGCTAAAACATGCTAAGCATTTGTGAGTAATTTTCGCTATCTTTCTTGCATTATCTTGTAAAAATGTTGTCTGATTATTGTAAACTCGCAGTCATTTCAACCAGAACAAGCTCTCAGGAATTATACCTTCTCAAATTTTCAACAGCGACATGGTTCTAATACACGTGTAAGCTAGAACAACTAATTCTAATGTTTTTTGAAAAATATTTACTAAATATATAACAAATGAACAATTGTGATCTTTGTGAGCATAGGCTGTTCGATGGGAACCAGTTTACGGGAGGAATCCCTAACTCAATTGGAAGTGTGCAGACACTAGAGGTTCTGTAAGTGCATACCAACTTAGTAGGATACATATTGTTATCTCATTCACACTGTTAAAAAATTTGCTCAAAATTTGTGCATCTACTGTAAAAAAGTTTAAAGTTTAAGAACAGTATGAAATATAACTATATGATGATGATGATATTCATGCTTGAATTCCAACAGTCGACTTGATAGAAACACGCTGGAAGGTGAGGTTCCATCAACACTGAACAAGCTCACAAGTCTCGGCGAATTGTGAGTATAACTTTGTATTATATCGAACATATATACTTTGATGTACTGCGACTATAACTTTCACTTTTCTAATCTGCTGCTTGTGTAATATAGGCATTTAGGTTACAACAAACTATCAGGAGCTTTGCCTAATCTAAAAGGAATGAATGCTTTAACTTATGTGTAAGTGAATCATGTCAAAACAACAAATCAAGATCTGCATTAGAACTTGTTTATTGTTTTAATCACCTAAGATTAAAAAAATTGTGACGTACTTTTTATTTAGTGACTTGAGCAACAATTCATTTGAAGAATCAGACCCTCCGGACTGGTTTTCTACGTTACCATCGTTAAAAACACTGTGAGTTTTCAACACCTAATATATGGCACTTATAAGTTCTATATCTCAAGAAAAGCTATCTTATATGTAAGAATTTATGGTGTCATGAGCAGCATTATGGAATCTGGATCACTTAAAGGGAAGCTACCAGAAGCCTTATTCAGCTTATCAGGAATCCAACAAGTGTAAGATCTAATTCTCTTAACTCATTTTGCTCTCTATGAAGTTAAATTATAGACACCTCCTAGAAAATCATAATCATTTCAGATTTTGAATCTGAGATGGTTGTTTAACCCTAAAGTCAAAGTGTATGAATGCTCATGGAGCAATGTGATTAATTATTAGTTCTCATTATATGATCTTTTTGAGTTTTTTTTGCGGGAAAATCACATGTTTAGTTGTTGAAAATGATTCATCGCGTGCAGGTCATTGAAAAACAACAATCTCAACGACACACTGGATATGGGGGACGACATAAGCGATGAATTGCAGCTTGTTGATTTGCAAAACAACAAGATTGACAATGTAACACTGAGAAGTGAATACAAAAACAAACTTGAGTAAGAACAACCTTTTTTTATAGGTATCTCTATCAGATGTTCAATTTCAACCCACAATTAGGTCAAACAAAATTGTTTTATTCTTTTTATAGCATTGAGAACTCGTTACCAGAAAACTTAGAGAACCGGTCAATACCTACCTATTAACCAAACACACGGTGTCAAGTAAATCACAACTTGACCTAAGTTTCGTCTCGAACAAAAATGTTTTGAATAACAAAGAATTTTTCTAGACCCGTGACTCAACAAGTCCATTTATATTTAATTCTAGCCGCCCTATGTAGGTGATATTTACATGTCGTTTAAATAACTTTTCTAGACTTTTTGGGAACCCGGTTTGTGATAAAAGTCTTGAGCACACTCCATATTGCCAACTTCAACAATCACCATCATCGTATTCTACGAGCTTCCCTGATTGTGGGACCAAACCCTGTCGGTCTGATCAGAAGCCAAGTCCTCTAAAATGTGGCTGTGCTTATCCATATGAAGGCAACCTGTTCTTTCGAGCACCATCTTTTAGAGTTCTATCAAACGATACCGTGTGGCATTTACTAGAATCAAGCCTCTGGACAAAACTAGGCCTCACTCCCGGCTCAGTTGCGCTCCAAAACCCATTCTTTAATATCCACGATTATCTTCAAGTGAATGTACAATTCTTTCCATCAAAAAGCAAGCATTTTTCAAGATTGGAGGTCCAGAAAATGGGGTTTTACTTAACTAATCAAACATACAAGCCACCAGCAGGTTTCGGGCCATATTATTTCCTGGCAGATTCTTATTCCTTCTCAGGTGAATCTTGGTGTTCACATTGCAAGTATTGAGTTTAAAAAATTCAAGAATGGTGAGGGTTTGAGTATTGAGTTAACATCATGTGTTGCAGATGGTCATGGAGGTGGTATTAGTGCTGGTGCTGTGATTGGGATGTCTGTTGGTTGCACCATTTTGATCATCATGCTTATTGTGCTCGTGTTATACGCTGTTCGACAAAAGAAACAAGCTGAAAAGGCCATCAGTATAAGCAAAACTTTTGGTAATGTTTATTACTGCTGTCATAGTCAAGGTGAAGCCACTTAGAAACCAACATTCGATAATTTTAACTGTTTCCGCCAGGTTCATGGGCTCCAAGTACTAAAGACAATGGAGGTGCCCTACAGTTAAAGGGAGCTAGATGGTTCTCTTTTGATGAACTCAAGAAAAGCACAAATAACTTTGCTGATACTCATCTGATAGGGTCTGGTGGCTATGGAAAGGTATACATTATATACACCTTTTCAAAACCATAACTTTAAACGATCTTTGTTGAATTAGTCGTGTTCTTGCTTCTAGTCATGACCCGTTTCATGATTTTCTAGGTTTATAAAGGAGAGTTGCCTGGAGGGCAACTGATTGCAATAAAAAGAGCTGAGCAGGGATCCATGCAAGGCGGGTTCGAGTTCAAGACTGAAATCGAGTTGCTTTCACGAGTCCATCACAAGAACCTTGTTGGCCTAGTCGGGTTTTGCTTTGAGAAGAAAGAACAGATGTTGGTTTATGAGTATATGCCAAAAGGAACCCTTAGAGAAAGCTTGTCAGGTATACATTGATTAAGGCTAACAAATATATTATTTAGGGGTGTGAATCATGTTGAAACCCAAAATTAAACTGAACAAGCCGGTGCACTACTAGTTTGGTTCCTGCTAAGAGCTTGTTTGATCCCATACTAGACTGTGAACACCCATATACTTTTGATCGCAGGTAAATCGGAATATTATCTCGATTGGAAGAGGAGAGTGTGTGTCGCTCTCGGCTGTGCTAAGGGACTAGCTTATCTACATGAGCTTGCTGATCCTCCTATCATCCATAGGGACATCAAGTCTACTAATATTCTTCTAGATGAAAACCTCACAGCTAAAGTTGCTGATTTTGGGTTGTCTAAGCTGATTTCAGACAGCGATAAAGGTCATGTCTCGACTCAAGTTAAGGGTACCCTGGTATGCAACCTTTAGGTCTCTTTTAGCACATTTGTGCAACATTTTATGCACGACCCGAATGTGAATTGATGACAAGTGAAAATAGTTAGTTTCTATATGTGGGTCATTACAGGTTGAGTTGGTGTAGCCCATTAACACTTTTTTCCATGATTTTGTGTTTGCTAAGTAGTTGTCTTCTTATATGATTACAGGGATATCTCGATCCGGAATACTACATGACACAACAATTAACTGATAAGAGTGATGTATATAGTTTTGGGGTGGTGATGCTTGAACTAATAACGGCTAAACAACCTATCATTAAAGGCAAGTACATTGTGCGTGAGGTGAGACTAGCAATGGACAAAACCGACGAAGAGGAGTATGGATTGAGGGAGCTACTTGATCCAAATCTCAAAGACTCGGGTTTCTTAGCAGGGTTCGGGAGATTTGTACAACTAGCAATGCAATGTGTTGAAGAATCTGCAGCAGATCGTCCAACCATGAGTGACATAGTGAAAGTACTCGAGAACCTTTTAAAAAGTGACGGGCTGCACACATCTTCATCGTCTACATCTTCATCTGCCAATGAGTTTGGATCTATGCGAGGTGTTTCGAAGCATATTTACAATGAAAGCACGCTCAAAAGGATTGATAGTGATGCATTTGACTACAGTGCTGGATACAATATCCCAACTAAAATTGAACCCAAATAATTTGTGTTTCTACACAGTACTCTATCAAATTCTATGATGTATTGTTACACTATAATTGGGTGTGCACCATGGACCATGGTTGTCAAAATGTTTATGAACTACTACTTTTTGTTTTGTCAAAAGTCTCAAAGTAACTTGTATTTTTTAATGAGGTATGTTATTTTCTTTTTAACTTTAATGCTAACTCATCGTTTTTAGAATTTATCTTTAGTGTATATTTGTGAGTTTTTTGTGATCTTTCTTTAATTTAAGATACAATAAAGAGGTAAGATCAAAGAACAGAGTGGAGTTAAGTTAATTATTATGCGAAAACATAGGACTTTGTTTTGTATTTGAGGGTTTCTGATGGATTTTGTGTTCAAGAAACAAGAGTTTGTGAGAATGTAGAAGTTTATTTTTCAGTTAATGGTTTCATTGTGTTCTTTGGTTTCTTTCTATTATGCTTATGTTTCACATGACCATAAATCTATCTCCATTAATGACCAAAGAAAAACTCTTACTTTTTAATCCATCCATTAGGGTTGTGCATTACTTGAGTAGTTGGGTTTATGAGGTTAAAGAGCTATCTAACACATCAAAAAATAGTTCATCCCCAAAATTCAAGCAAGCATTTTATTTAGGCATTTCATCAAACATGTGGTGTGCATGCCTGAATCAAGAAAACATATAAAGTTTTTTCATTTGAAATTCATCCCCAAGTTCACAATCTACGAACAATATTCAAGATGTAATTTAGTTATACAACAAAATTCCAGGAAAAAAATCACATATTTATATTGTAAACTGCAAAAGTGTTTGTAGATTTACCTTAAGAATTGACTTCAATCTTTTGCAATCTTTTGGAGCCTAATGCGAAGCCAATTTTACCATATTGCAGGGGCTTCAGTTAAACGTAGCAGATCACCTTCAATCGGTTTCGGGGTTCTGATGACAACCGACTAACCGAATATCATCTTATTTTGAATTGTTTTGGGTATGTTGGAGATTGTCATGCGAATCTTTGTTGATTGATATGCATATACATATATAAATAATACTAATAAAATAATAAAATATTAATATAATAAATTTATCAATTATAAAATAATATTTTGAGATATAATATGACTGAAATTACGTATTAAAAATGACTATAAATAATAAAATAGTGATATCAAATTTTTTAATTTTTTTGAAAAAATAAACATTTTATTTAAAACAAACCGCATAAAAATGTTATTTTTTAAAAATTTCTTATTACAACTCCCAACTTTGATTATTTTTTGTTATAAAATTTTGACTTTATAAAATTTTCAATTTATTTAGAAATAACCTTAATAAATAAATTTCTTTCTTACTTTATTATATATTAAAATATATTAAAATAATTTTATTAGTAATTATTTAATAGGAGAGAGAGACGATAAAAATTAATGAGAATGGTTGTGGTGGTAACACGTGACACCCTCATTTACCATTTTACTAGAGTAGTAAGAAGTAAGATAAAATATTATTCTATAAGCGAATGTATAACACGAGTTAAATCTATAACCTCTAATAAAAAAATATTTTTAACACACATGTCATAATTCAAACATATTAAATGACATGTGTAATATTTCTGGCATATAAAAAAATTATTTTTCGTAACTTTCTCATAATAAATACAAAAATTATACAAATAATTAATTTAATTTTTCTTTTTAACTAAAATATATTGAAACAAATATATTTATATATGTTTTCTTGATTTTCTCATATTAAATGATAATTACTGTAAATAAGTAAACTAAACTTTTAAACATAAAAAATATAAATATAGTTATTTTAATAATTTATTAATACATATTAAATATAGAGTAATAATTTATAATTCATCATATTTTTTACTTTTAAATATTCATTATATTTTATTTCACCAATGAATAATAACATCTAGAGAATAAAATATTTGTAAAACTAATGATTTTAATATATTTTATTTATTCCACCAATATAATACATGGACTTTGATTTAGTTAAAAATATTAGATGGTTATTAATAACAATTCAGATTATATGATTTTATATTCTTGTGGTATCGGTGCTTACTCTTCGTAAATGTGGTACAAGTTCAGAATTTTGTGAATGCAGCATTAACTATTAAGTGGAGTTTAGAAAGAAAACAATTGTGTAAATAAATATTGATATTTATGATATATTGAAAGAAAAATTCAATGCCAAACAAAGTCAGGTTTTTTATTTAATCTTAGATCATAAATCTGTAAATTTTGATTTTCTTATTTTTTAGTATTATTTAGAAACAAAGCATAATACAGAGAATATATAAAATTATTTTAACTAAAAAAATAATAATAAACATCTAGGTATGAAACACAAAACTTAAATTTATCAATACTAATAAAAGAAGGTTTTTGTATGCCACTAGTTACAATTCTAGAGCCTCAAAATTTTATTTTCCCACTTCTCTCTTTTAATAAATATCACATTAATTACAAATGATATTATTTAATTATTTTCATATTAAAAATATTTTTTATTTAGTTAAAAAAAGTTTTTTATAAAATAATTTTTTATAAAATATAAAAAAACTTAAAAATATAAAAGTTTCAAAAAATATAATATATTTTAAAACTTGTGACTTTTAAAAAATAATCTATCAATGCTAATAAAAAAAGTTTTTGTATGCCACTTGTTACAATTCTAAAGCCCCAAAATTTTATTTTCCCACTTTTCACTTTTAATAAATATCACATTAATTACAAATGAATTGTTTAATTCTTTTCATAGTAAAAATATTTTTATTTAGTTAAAAAAAGTTTTTTTATAAAATATAAAAAAATTAAAAAATAT
>BJCM01210249.1:0-13761 GCA_018326385.1 Flaveria bidentis | reverse complement strand
CTATCCCAAAAACCCACCTTCTAGCCCTATCCGACCCTAATTGGCACAGTGCTATGACCGACGAATACAGGGCATTAATGGAAAATAACACGTGGGAGCCGGTTCCTAAACCGAAGGATGCTCACGTGATTCGGTGTATGTGGCTTTTCCGCCACAAGTATCATGCCAATGGAAATTTACAACGCTATAAGGCTCGTCTCGTTGTTAATGGCAAATCTCAACAAATTGGCATCGACTGCTTTGAGACATTCAGTCCCGTTGTCAAGCCGACCACTATTCGAACCGTTCTTAGTCTTGCCACCTCCAGGAACCAGCCCATACATCAATTGGATGTTAAAAATGCTTTTCTACACGGCCACCTGGATGAGACGGTCTACATGTTTCAACCATCGGGGTTTGTCGACAAAAGGTTCCCTTCGCATGTTTGTCGCCTTAAGAAGTCACTCTACGGCCTTAAACAGGCACCTCGTGCGTGGTACCAACGGTTTGCCACTTTCATTTTACAATGTGGTTTTCGTACCACAGTTAGTGACTCATCCCTCTTTGTCTACACAAAGGGAAACCACATGGCCTACTTGTTGCTATATGTTGATGATATTATCCTCACAGCCTCAGATGACAAGTTACTACATGACATTATCTCTACTCTGTCTTTCGAGTTTGCAATGACGGATCTCGGACATCTACACCACTTTTTTGGCATCCAAGTCGCCAAGAGATCAGATGGTCTATATCTATCTCAACAGGCATACGCCGCTGATCTATTATCTCGAGCTCACATGAAAAACTGCAAACCATGCACCACTCCCACCGACACTAACTCCAAACTTAGTGCCACGTACGGGACTCCATTATCTGATGGTATGTTATACAGGAGCTTAGTAGGCGCACTACAATACCTCACATTCACAAGACCGGATATTTCCTATGCTGTTCAACAAGTGTGCTTGTTCATGCATGCCCCCCGAGAACCTCATTTTCAGTTCCTGAAAGCGTATTCTTCGGTTATTGAGGGCACTCTGGATCAAGGCCTCCTAATTACAACCTCAAAATCCTTAATGCTCACTGCCTATTCTGATGCAGACTAGGAAGGGTGTCCCGACGCAACGCGATCCACCTCTGGATATTGTGTTTTTTTAGGTGATAATCTCGTATCATGGTCCTCCAAACGTCAACCCACCATCTCCAGATCCAGTGCAGAGGCTGAATATCGAGGTGTCGCCAACACAGCCGCCGAGACTAGTTGGCTATGGAACCTTCTTCTTGAACTACATGTTCCTATCCGTGATGCCACAATCATATTCTGTGACAACGTCTCTGCTGTGTATCTCTCGAAAAACCCAATTCAGCATCAACGGACCAAGCACATTGAGATAGACATCCACTTCGTTCGTGACAAAGTTCGCATCGGTACCCTTCATGTTCTTCATGTTCCCGCGGACTTTCAATATGCTGATATCTTCACCAAAGGCCTCTATAAACAACTATTTCAACGCTTCAAATCCAGTCTTTGCATTCGTTCCTCTACTGCTGCGACTGAGGGGGCGTATTAACTGAAGACATACATTTCATATTTAATGTATTTGCATACAACTGTTTATGATTGTATATTTCCTTTATTGTCCCTTTGATTTAGGCTTGATTGTTGCTTCCTTGTGTATATATGTAATCTTCGGTTAATGAATAAAGATCATCAAAGTTTAACCCTTTTCAGAAACAACAATAACCCAACCTCATAAACTTGATCGTAAAGCAACTACAAGAACACACAATTTAATGAACATATAAACTTATAGAAGCATGAATGTTATCAAGGAAAAGGGAAGCGGTACACACACGGATAAAAACAACAAGGAGTCACTGAAGACTGGATCCATCAATCGAGGAGATCACTTGGTGTTCTTGATAATTAGGAGTCCGATAGAAAGCAAGAAAAAAACAGGAACTCTGACAGCATATAAACAAAGAAACTATAAGGACCGGTAGTCATGTTCATCCAATTGCAAAATAGCAATGAAAAACATCGAAAATAGACAAGCATAAACCCTAAGGGAGTATAGCCAAATCACACATGGCTCAATCAAAAGGATGTGAATAGCAACATCTTACAAACACGCATACCAATCATGAGCATTAGCAAAGCCATCAAATTCCAACACAGCACTTGCCACTTGCAAAGATAATTAAGCAAAAGTAGGTCGTCTTCTACATTGAACATGTAAACCCTCTTTCTTTAGCCACATAAGTTGCTAGAGGTAAACGAAAGTGGCTAGGATGGTCACCAGATGAATCAGAACTCTACACAGCATGAAAGACCATCACCAATGCGATCCATCCAACAGCCAACTAGCATAATTTCCACACACAATAATTAACATCAGAAATGATCATATGCACACCATGAAAAATTGAACAAGTATAGAGAACTACGGCCCTTTTTCCTCAATGATCGTATGCACACCATAAAAGACATTAACTGAAGCAATAAGATAAAAGATAGATATAACCATCCAATTGGCAGGAAATGCTGAAAGATGCCCAACTAGCTCCATACATCCAACAGAACCCTACAAACACACAAGAAATTATCTAGATTATGATGTCAAAAAACAAATTGAACCTGAGATATACAAGAGCAACCGATCATCAAGTAAAGCCTACTCCAACCTATATAAATACAAATATCAAACTGAGGTAAGAGGACGCATGATCCACCTTTCATAAGTTCTTTCAACACATCGAATTAGAAAGTATGAGTGAACAATACCTTTGTCAACTCCACATATCCGGCATGTAGAAACAATATCTTCAGGTCGTCTTCTCTCTGTTGAAACTCCAGAACTCACCTTTAACAGGAAAATATTACGCATTGAATAAAAAATTGAAGGAATAGTCTCATATGCATTGAATCAGAAATTCAAGGAATAGTCTCATACGCATTGTATCAGAAATTCAGTAAACCCTAAGCCGTAACTTTGTCTCCGGAAACTCCATAAATCGCTGGTCTCTTCTCAAATCAATGACATAAAAAGGATATGATTATAACCTCAAACCAACACAATGAATCAGACTAAATGTACCTTTGGAAGCTCCATAAATATGCAACAAACAATGCTAACGGTCGTCTTCACTCTGTAGAAACTCTGGCATGTAGAAGAAACGAGAGTGAAGAATTCACCTTCCAACGGTCAAAAGTGATGCAAGATACAACGTCGCGTTCTCTACAGCAAGATTTATCATTTAAGTTTGCATGTTTTGGTCACAATGATTGTTGTAGCAGCAACTGAGTTTATAGTGTGACACTAGGAACAAATAACCCATTTATTTGTTAAACTTGTAAACAGATATTTATAAAAGATATAAATAACCCAAAAATAATATACATTAATAAATCATATACAAGTAGAAAAACAAAACATTAATACAAAGTCAGAAGATCGAAAACTAAAAATAGAAAAAAAAAGAAAAAGAAAAAAGTATTGTCTAAATCTCATACATACAAAACCATAATCCAAAATCCCAGCCCCCAAAAAATAGCTTTGCAAATAACCCTGGGTTATTATAATAATAAAAAAAGGAAGTTACAGAGAAAGAGTTCCTATACCTCGCCATGAATTCTCCTGCTTATGGACCACTAAACCATAACATGTATTGACAAACTCAATGACCTCAAAACAGAAATCAGGTTATTGAATTATTATAATGGAAGAAAAGCCCGGAACCCTAAAGCAAAAACCCCACGAGTTTGCAAACATAAAAAGATGATTAATCTTGCATAACAATTAATCTTGCAAATGAAATATAATTACCATGGGGGGCAGAACATACACGACGGAAACCTGCAACTCGTTGTCATGAGCAGCTCAATGGAGGATGCGTAAACATAAATTTTCACACTTTTTACCCAAAAAACGTATCAATTCTAATTTATTACCTACAGAGATACAACAAGACAATGTGTAACCTGTTACCATGAACTCCTTAAATAACAATGTGTAATCATATTTCTCGTACCTGTGATGTGAACAGATGGCTTGCGAAACGATATTCCCAGATATAGAAGAAACCATTGGTCCCATGCACGAAAAGAACCTGAAAACCAATCGGGATATTATACAAACAGAATACTTCAAGGTACACAACAACCAATGAAATCAAACATGAATAAAGACAGAAGATCTAGAATATCATACCATGAAGATCCAATCATCCATTATCCTCATGAAACCTATAAGGAAAAAATCAACCTCAAAAAAATAAGGTATAGGTTAAAACCCAGTAATATAGAGAAGTATCAAGGCACAGGGCAATGTGCTACACATCCAAGAAATTAAGCCCGAATTGTTTAATTTATAACCACAGATGGTTGGCAGGAAGGATCACAACCTACAACCTATCACCAGATTAACAACCTTCCTCACATGGTCACATATGTTGTTGGGAGAACTCAAAAGTAATGTTAAGAGCTTATAAAGCATGTATAAATGATATAAAATAGTTAAAGACCCACAACTCATTTTGTCCGCGGAACAAAATCACAAACCCAAAAGGGAAACCACAAAAACTACTCAACGGGAGAGCCTCAGATGCAAATGTATCACTTAGGCCACCTAGCTTGTATGGGAAAAAAGTATGTCATGGGGGTCGTGATTTAGATAGTCATCAATCTAATCTACGGGTGAGCCTGAGATGGACCAACAAGGTCAGCCCACTCATGCAATTTTAGAACCTATAGAAGGCCCCAAAAAAAAGCCTGACCCATGACTGCAACAATCTAAGTACAAGAAATTGAATATCAATTAACCTTCAGAACCTATTAAAAAAATAACAATTTCGAACCTCATATGTGCAACAACAAGAACACACAATTTGACCGTAAAGCAAATGACCACATTATAGAAGCATAAATGATATCAAGGAAAAAGAAGACGGAACATAAGGGGATGAAAAACAACAAGGAGATCACTGAAGACTAGATCCATCAACCGACTGAAGACCGGATCCATCAACCACAAAACTTTATCTTTACCGTCCATTATTCTAACGGTTCTAGAAGTAAGGAACAGGAAGTGTTACCCGTCATCTGATGGTTAGGAGCCTGACAGCAAGCAAGAAACAAACAGGAACTCTGACAGAAAATAAAGAAAGAGTTTATAAGAACCAGCAGAGCAGCAGTCATGTTCATACAATTGCAAACAGAAATGAAAACCATCAGCAACAGACTCAAGGAGCATGGTCAAACCTCATACCGCTCAATCAAAAGGATGTGAACAGAAGCATTTGACAAACAAGCAAAAAATTGTCTACATTATAACTGATCATCATAAATATAGAGAACTGCAGCCCTTTTTCCCAAAAAATAATGAAATTGAATGTGTGTGCCTTTACAGGCACATAAAAGATAGTAGCTGAAGTAACAAGATAAAACAGGATAGATATACCCATCAAATTGCTAGGAAATGCTGAAAGATGCCCAGCCAGCTCTCAGCATCCAACAAAACCCTAGAAACACACAAGAATTTATATAAATTATGATGTCGAAAACAAATTGAACATAATGAGATATAAAGAGCAACTGATCATCAAACAAAATCAACCTTTCATGAGCTCTTCCAACAGCATATGCTGATGATCATGCTATTAAAAATGTAGCCAGGAGTTGTAACCACAATGGATAGCTTGCCAACTGAAACTGATTACGAGAATCTAGAAACTCTAACCTACACACCATAATCCATACCCCAACAAATAGCTTTGCAAACAAAACCTAAATAGAATTTACCTACAGGCTAGTGGAACCGATGTGTTTGACAAAACAAATAGCCTCCTCATATAAACCAAATTCCCCAACAAATAGCTTTTCAAACAAAACCAAAAAAGAATGCACCTACAAACTAGTGGAACCGATGTTTTTGACAAATCAAATAGCCTCCTCACATAAACCAAATTAATCAATTATTATTTAGAGTAGATGATACTAAAAGAACCTTGAATCCAAAACCAAGAACTAGACGGATAACAATTACATCATGATTTCAAGCACCACAGAAAACAATAAATCTAACATTAAAAATGCCCCCAACAAATAGCTTTGCAAGCAAAACCTAAAAAGAATTCACCTACAGACTAGTGGAAACGATGTGTTTGACAAAACAAATAGCCTCCTCACATAAACCAAATTAACGAATTATTATTTAGAGTAGATGATACTAAGAGAACCTTGAATCCAAAACCAAGAACTAGATGAATAAAAATTAAATCATGATTTCAAGCACCCAAGTAAATGATTGATCTAACATAAGAAATAGTATTACAATTGAAATATAAGTATCATGGAGGACAGAGTATCCAAGAAGAAATACCTGAAACCTAAATTTTCACACTTATTACCCAAAAACCTATCGATCTGCCATAATAATTTATATAACCAGTTACCATAAAATCAGCAAATAACAATACGTAATATTAGCTCTCGTACATATGATGTTATGTTGTTAACCAAAACAAACAACCCGATCGACACAAAACATATGCTTTGCAAAATGGTTTTCCAAGATATAGAAGAAATCATTGGTCCAAATAAGAGAAAGAACCTGAGAACCAATGTGGGATATTATATAGATCCAGCCTAATAACAATTTTTGAAACCGAAAAATTAATCAATGGATGCTGTTTAAACAGCTTTCGCATCCAAATCAGTGAATCACCAAATGCAGAATATAGAAGAGAGATAACCTGCCATAGCGACTTTGTGATCAAAATGATCAATTGATACCTAAGCAAACAGAATTAAAATCAAAACTCTATAATTACAGAAGATCAAGATGTGAAACATCATCACGTAAGGTAGTTAATTTTACATATATTATGTTACAAGATTGAAGCAATTTTACCATCGGGTGTTATGCTTACAAGGTTGAACCAATTTGACCATCACAAGTTTGAACAGATTGTAGCAACCCAAGGATGGATGTAGTAGTAGCATTAATTATATAAACTAAACATGAGGAACACTTTCACATAAATTATCCTAAAATACCTAAACTTCCTACTGGTGTCACAAAGTTTTAGTATGAAACAACTGTTGGCAAGAACTAGGTATCTTCTTTCACAATATTAAACAAGCACAATAAATTTAGTGATGGCATCTACTTACAGAGTTCTTTATCTTTCATGAGTAACTCATGTCCCTAATTTCAAGCAGATACAATCACAGATATCATTTAACCTATCACATTATAGTTATCATTTACAATCCATGGTAAAGATGTTAAATCACAAACATCAAATTTGACTTCGGAAGCTAAGAAATCAGATCTAAGGTACATAAATCAATAAACCCTAAACCATTACATTTGGCAATTCAAAGAATATTAACCAGTTGTCTCTGGAAATTACATTAATCGCCAGTCATCTTCACAAATAAATGACATAAAAAGAAATCCTAATGCAGGTATTCAATTTTTAAAGAATAAAATCAGATTACGAGATCAAGGGGAAATGATCATAATCTCATACCAGCACATCAATTCGAAAGTCAGAGTAAACAATACCTTGGTCTACTCCATTAATCCGGCATGTAGAAGCAATATCGCCGGTTGCCTTCACTCTCTGGAAACTCCGGCATATAGAAGAAACAAGACCGATGATTTCATTTTTTAGCGGTAGAATATTATGCTCACAAGACCGAACCAATTTGACCACCAGGTACTATGCTTACAAGACAGAACCTTAATATTTAACAAGCATAAGAGATTCAATGATGACCTCAATACAATGATTATAGAGCTTTTAATCTTTCTTAACCTCAATCAACAAATTCATGAAGCAACTCCTGACCCTAATTTCAAGCAGTACAATTGCAGAGAATTTCTAGTGAAATTCAAAGTCAGCATGAAAACAGGAAGAATAAATCCCAAACAACAGATTTGACTTCCGAACCTAAGAAATCAGACCTAAGGTACACAAATCAATAAGCAATTCAAAGAATAATCATGGAATTATTAGAAACTCAGCAAAGCCTAAACGATACCTTTGGCAATTCAAATTATATCCACCGGTTGTCTCTGTGAACTCCCTAAATCGGCGGTCGTCTTCTCAAATCAATTACATTACAAGTAACCCTAAGGTAATGAAAGTAGGTATTCTATTTACATTAAGTTAAGAAAACAATCATGATTTCAGACCAACACATAGAGTTAGAAAGTTAGAGTAAACAATACCTTTGTCAACTCCATAAATCCGGCATGTTAAGAGCAATATCCGGCAGTAGTCTTCTCTGTCTGAAAACTCCGGCATGCAGAAGAAACGAGACTGATGATTTCATCTTCTCAAATCAATGACATAAAAAGTAACTCTAGTGTAATGAAAGCATGTATTCGATCAACAAACAATTTGTAAAAATCAAAGTACGAACATCAAATAAGGGGATATGATCATAAACTCAAACAAACAGAGTGAATCAGCGTAAACGTACCTTTTGAAACTAGAAATTAGACCTAATAAACCCTAATGAAATGAAGAAGGTATTCTTTTCGCATTAAATTAAGAGTACAGGGGGAAACGATCATACCTTTGTCAACTCCGGCATGCAGGAGAAACAAGAATTATCTCATACGCATGGAATTGGAAACTCAGTAATTCCTAAACCGTACCTTTGGCAATTCAAAGGATATCCGACGCTTGTATCTGAAAACTCCACAAATCGCTAGTTGTCTTCTCAAATCAATGACATAAACTGATAAAAGTAAGTCTAATGTAATGAAATTAGGCGATCAGTCGCTAAACAAATTCGAAAATCAAATTACGAACATCAAATAGGGGGATATGATCGTAAACTCAAACCAAAACAGTGAATCAGTGTATACGTACCGTTGGAAGCTCCATAAATAGCTGATCGTTTTCTCGAATCAATGACATAAAAAGTAATGCGAATGTAATGTAAGTAGTGATAGAACAAATGTGATTGCAGAAAAGCCTTTTCGGATAATTTTATTAAGCAAAATGACCGGCTTTAAATAGCCAACGTACAACTGAAATGGAAATAACAGAAAGCATGAAAATCTCCTAAAAAGGAGTACAACTAACCCACTACTAACGTAAACAAACATGTACGAAAAGATAGAAGAGACTTGGTCCATGTTCTCCTTAAGAATAGCTCCTGCATGAGAAAAGAGTGATGGATCCATGCAAACAGGAACATTTAGCTCTTAATTATCCGTTGGGTAATTTGAATTACCTTCAACACCCTCCCATAATTCAAATTTCCGTACTCCCATCTTTTCGCGAAAATAATGAAACATCTCACCACCTAATGGCTTGGTTAAAATGTCTGCAACTTGCTCTTGACCAATGCATGACTCAAGGCTGATTTCTCCTGAAGTGACCAGTTGCTTGAGGTAATGATACTTGATGTCAATGTGTTTACTTCTACTATGAAGAGCAGCATTCCTTGACAGAAACACTGCTGAAATGTTATCACATAAGATCTCAGTGGGTTTGCATTGACTATGACCAAGTTCTTTCAGTAGCTGCCTCATCCACACCCCCTGGCATGCTGCTATGTTGGCAGCCACATATTCTGCTTCAGTAGATGATAGAGCAACAATGGGTTGTTTCTTTGAGCACCATGCAACAGCACCGCTCCCAATTGAGAACACATACCCTGACACACTCCTTCTGTCATCTATGGATGAGGCCCAATCACTATCAGTGTATCCCTTTAGGCAAACTTCTGCTCCATACTTATAAGAAATCCCATAATCAGTAGTGGTTGAGATGTACCTTAGGATTCTTTTTGCAGCACCAAAATGAAGGCTGGTTGGTTTGTGCATGAATCGAGCAACAAGACCAACAGTGAAGGCAAGATCGGGCCTAGTGTTTGTGAGATACAACAGACCACCAACCAAGCTTCGAAATATTTTCTCATCAACCTCTTCTCCCTTGTCATCATTATGCAACTTTATACCAGAGTTCATTGGAGTGTGAGTTCCTTTGCAGCCTTCCATTCCAAATTTCTTAATGAGATCCTCAGCATACTTCTTTTGAGACACAAATACTCCTTTCTTTGACTGCTTAATTTCGAGACCCAAAAAATATGTTAGCAACCCAAGATCCGTCATGTCAAATTCACTGATCATCTTGGACTTGAACTCAGTCATTAGGTCATCAGAAGAACTAGTGTAAATAATATCATCAACATAAATGCAGATGATAATGACATGATTTCCACTAGCCTTTTTGACATAGACTGTTGGTTCTGAGTCAAGTCGTGTATACTTGTGAGATGTCAGGTACGAGTGAATTCGATCATACCAGGCCCTTGGAGCCTGTTTGAGTCCATATAATGCTTTGTGGAGCCTCCACACCTTGTCTTCTTGACCTTTAACAGCAAACCCGGGTGGCTGCTGAACATACACCTCTTCCTGAAGGGCCCCATTTAGAAATGCAGTCTTTACATCAAACTGACATAGCTTCCATCCTTGTTCGGCTGCAATAGATAGCACAACTCGAATTGTTTCAAAGCGTGCTACGGGTGAGAAAGTTTCCTCATAGTCGATACCATACTCCTGAGCATAGCCCTTTGCTACTAATCTAGCTTTGTGTTTCTGCACTCTCCCCTTCTCATCGACCTTTACTTTAAACAACCACTTTAAACCAATGGCCTTTTTGTTGTAAGGTAAATCAACCAGGGACCATGTCTTATGATGTTTAAGTGCTTCAAGTTCTGACATCATTGCTTCCTTCCATTCTTTTTGAACAATTGCCTCATTAAAGCTGGTGGGCTCCATACTCGAGAGGGCCATGTGACAACCCATTGAGCTTTCTTCATCAGTTGTGACAGCACCCGTATGGTAGTCTGCAAGCCAAGATGGAGGTCTTCTAATGCGTGGATGGGCTGCTGTAGGAGTGTTTTGTGTGGTCCCATCATTTACTGTACTTGACTCCCCAACTTGATGCATACTTGTACTACTATCACCAATTTGACTTGTACCTTCATGTGTGTGTATTTGACTTTGTGGAGAGGATGGCCCATCATCTTGAGGATCAGTTTCAATAGAATCTGCACTTTCAATTAGCTCTAAAGGGAGGACAAACTTATCTTCAACCTTTCCAGACCATTTAGCATGCTCATCAAAGTTTACATTTCTGCTAATTATCACACTTCTAGTAATTGGATCATAAAGTTTGTAAGCTTTAGAGTTTAATGAATACCCAATAAAAATACACTTACAAACTTTATTGTCCAATTTTCTTCTTTGTTGCTTTGGAATAAGTGAATAAGCCACACATCCAAAGACTTTCAAATGATGTACTGAGGGAGTTCTATTGTACCATACCTGGTAGGGAGTAGTACTGCTAACAGCTTTAGTAGGTGACATATTTCTGAGGTAGACTGCTGTAGCAACTGCATCACCCCAGAATTTTTTTGCTTAGGTTCTTCTCATGCAGCATACTCATGGCCATTTCAACAATGGTTCGGTTCTTTCTTTCTGAGACACCATTTTGTTCTGGAGTGTATGGTGCTGTCATGTCTCTTCTAATCCCTTCCTGTTCACAAAAAGAGGTGAATTCTTTGGAGCAGAATTCTCCACCACGATCTGTACGCAGAGTTTTCACCTTCAACCCAGTTTCTTTTTCAACCCTTGCCTTGAATATCTTGAACTTGTTGAATGCCTCTGATTTTTCTTTTAAAAAATACACCCATGACATTCTGCTTTTGTCATCAGTGAACAGAAGGAAAAACTCGCTACCACCGATTGACTGAGTGGGCATAGGACCACACACATCAGCATGAATAAGGTCCAAGATGGAAGTTGTTTGAGTAGAGTGTGATGGAAAGGGAAATTTGCTCATCTTCCCTTGAATACAACCTTCGCATGTATTCCACTCTTTGATCTTTGGTAGCCCATGAACCAGTCTATTAGTGCTAAGAGTATGCATGCTGCGCCCATTTAAGTGACCGAATCTTAGGTGCCATAGATATGACTCATCTTCAATCACAGCAAAAGCAACATCATTAGCATTAGATATATCTAAAGGGAAAGTGTTGTTACCAGCCAGGGGAACCGTGCACACTATCTCTTGGGTCTTCTTGTTTGTGATCTCACATACACCATTGTCAAACACTAGTCTTTGTCCTCCTCTCATCAATTGCCCCACACTTAGCAGGTTATAGCCAAGTTCAGGAGCATATTGGACATTATGGATGGTTTTGAACTTTCCTCCCACTACTTCAAGCTTCACATCTCCTTCTCCTTTGATGTCAATCTTCTTACCATTACCCATTCTGACAGCAATGGTTTTTGAGTTATCCACACTCCTGAATAGTGCATACTGACTTGTCATGTGATTTGAACAGCCACTGTCTAAGAACCAAATGCTCTTATTCTTGCTTTTACCTCCTTGATCTGCAGTCATGAGGGTCATATTTCCATCAGCAAGTTGTCCTCTCTTCACATCTTCTTGCTTTGTCCCCTTCTTTTCATCATTCATCTTGTTGGTTATGTGGTATGGGCAACCACTGTCGAAGAACCACTCTCCATTCTTTGTTACCTTTTCAAAATCATCATCTTCTTTCATCATAAAGAGCCTTGACTCTTCCTCTTCATTTTCTTCAGTTACTGCAGGATTAGCTTGGGGCTCTCCCCAACAGTCTCGGCTTAGGTGCCCAAGTTTTCCACAATTGTAACATTGGAAACTGGGTCTGCCTCTGCCAACACCACCTATCCTGCCACGTCCACGTCCTCTGCCACGTGGTGAACCACCTCTTCCTTTTGCCTGAATCATGAGATTGGTTTCTTCTTGCTTGGCCTGCAGAGCCTGCTCTTCAACAGCAGGACTACTTCGGTTCATCCTTGCTTCATGGGACTGTAAAGATCCCATTAGTTGATCAAAGGACAACTTGGTAAGGTCCTTTGATTCTTCAATAGCAGCAACAACATGATCCCACCTTGAAGGCAAGCTTCTCAGAACTTTCTCAACAACAATTTGATCAGTAACAGCCTCCCCATATGACTTCTTCTGATTTACGATCTTCATGACTTTTGACAAGAACTCACCCACGTTTTCACCGTCCTTCATATGAATATTCTCAAACTCACGCCTGAGTCCCTGTAAACGAACCATCTGAACCTTTGTGTCTCCTTCATACTCATTTTGCAGAAGTGTCCAGGCTTGACGAGAGGTGGTTGCAGCAGCAATGCGAGAAAAAATTTCATCATGAACCGCAGCTTGAATGAGAGAGAGAGCACGAGCATCTTTCTTCTTGTTCTCTCTCATTCTAGCTCGATCAGTATCTGTCTCGTTAAACCCTGTTGCAACAAAGTCCCACAGATCTTGGGACTGAAGGATGGTTCTCATTCTTATCTTCCAGAATTCATACCCCTCACCTTTGAACATAGGAATAGGGGTTGAAGGTGTGCCAGACAGAAGTGAAGCAGCCATTGCGTGTGAGTAATTTAGGCTAGAAGAAGAAGTACCAGGAGCAACCCGCTCTGATACCAGACTGATAGAACAAATGTGATTGCAGAAAAGCCTTTTCGGATAATTTTATTAAGCAAAATGACCGGCTTTAAATAGCCAACGTACAACTGAAATGGAAATAACAGAAAGCATGAAAATCTCCTAAAAAGGAGTACAACTAACCCACTACTAACGTAAACAAACATGTACGAAAAGATAGAAGAGACCTGGTCCATGTTCTCCTTAAGAATAGCTCCTGCATGAGAAAAGAGTGATGGATCCATGCAAACAGGAACA